>CM046341.1:13666347-13853481 GCA_025403435.1 Artocarpus heterophyllus
AGTAAAGCCTTTCGTTTTTAGCGTTTTATGTTGTGACTTGTGAGTTGTGACCAAGTAATCTTTTTATATAAAAAAATAGAAACCACCTCTTATATGAACTTTTTATTCGACATTACATAGTCATATACAAGGGATTTGTGCTTGATACAAACTGATTGCTCTGATCGATTTATTTGCATCAAAAATCAAATTAATATTAGCTGAGTCTTGATGTTTTTCATGCAAATCCTGAAGATTTGATGCCTAGTTATTTTGTGATTTGGCTCACATTTTCAGATACCCGGCCTTAATTGTATATGTCCTAATTCTGAATCCTAATATTGTGGCACATACATACCTTTTCTAGTGGTCAGCCGTCATTATGTCCTGCAACACCAATCAAAAAAGGAGATGTCATTTAATTTAGAATCAATGGGGGATGTTTACGAGAATAGTAGAAGCGTTAATGATATTTAAATTTTATAATTTTGTATTTAATAGTCTAAAGTATGATTGAAACCGAAACCAAATTTGCTACAATATATGTACACTATTTAACTCAATAAATAGTACCAACTTGTTTTTGAACTTACAATAATTCTCATGACCTCATATTTTAGCTTTCGTTTTTCTTTTTGAAACTTTTTATACTTTTTTTAAGAACTGTAAAGGAGTAATAGACTTTAGTGTAGTATGGGTAGAATTTAGGGTGCAAATATAATTAGAATATAAATTTTTACTTTTATGTTATTTGTCTATTCTTTCCCGTTCGTTTAAAAAATGTTGTCGATAAAACGAGGGAATGCAAACCATTTGGCAGTAACATTTTTCAGCGAAATTCTAGGAAATATAAATTGCAATATTTTTCCTAAATAAGTAAATAAATGCCCTACATATAAAAAGTACTGTCGATGTACAGAAAAAATAAAACTTTTAATTCCATATTTAATTAACAATTACAGGTGGACTACGAATGGCCGGCAGAAAAAAAAAAACGATGGCAATTAAATTTTTTACTTAATTTGTGCAACAAGAAAAGGTTAACAAAAAAAAAAGGGACTCAGCTTATATGACAAATAATTACTGCAGTCGGATAATGGTGTTTTTTTTGTTTTCTTTCTAAATTTTTTTCATTCTCATTTAATTACGTTGCTTCCACTTTGTCCTATAAATTAAACGACAAGATCACTTTTACAAAACCAAAAACAAAAAACAAAACTCAAATTCTCCCAAAAATATGTATATGTATGATTAGCGGTCGGCTAAGACTTTGGCGTTCCTTTCTTCTAAGTCATGTGAACGTGCTCAAGTTAAGATGACCAACAATTTGGACACACACAAGGACCTAGCCCTTCACTGCAAGTCCAAAGACGACGATCTTGGAGTCCACGTTTTGAGGTACAACAGCAGTTATCAGTTCAGTTTCAAGCCCAACTTTTGGGGGACGACGCTCTTCTTTTGCGCCTTCTGGTGGCCCCCACAGACGAGCGTATACAGTGCCGAAAGAGGTGACACGTGCCATACGTGTTTGTGGTTCATAAGTGAAAGTGGGCCATGTCTTGAAACTGACCATTATAATGTTTGCCATAAGTGGAACAAAAAAATGTCGTTTCATAATCCATTTTGACACAATACATTGTACTTTCAGATAATTATCTAGTTTATTATAATAAAAGAAGCTGCTGCTTCTTCTTCTTCTTATTCGTCTTTTTTTTTTTTTCCTTTCCTTTTTCGTTGTGGTACGTAGATTATGAATAGTCATTCAGATATCAAATTTTAGATTATCAACACTAAAATTATTCCACTAAAAACTTTAAGCTGTACTCTTGAATATATAAAATTACAAAACTCTAATAAGTTTATAGTCTATGACATATAATAATGTGTAACATCCTCATAGGATATTCATAATGGGTTTAAGGATAAATTTAGTTTTATTTTCCCTATTATTTTTTTATCTTATGTTCTATTATCTCACCATTAGAATACTTACTATTCATAAATAGTATATCATTTGGTTATACTAATGTGTCCAAATGGTTGAGCGTATCAGTTTCTAATTACAAGATAATACCTATAAGAGAATATCATTAACTTTACAAAAGAGCAAAAGATTCCATATCTATGAACGAGTTTACGTCAATCAAGAGTTATGTCTCCAACGTACTAGTGTGTGTTCCTTCATGTAATTTAGGATGTCACCTTTGGTACATTAAAAGACATACGGACTCATTGATTTATTTCAAGATTAAGATACAACATATATGATTGTCTAAAATGAATTGATTTTGACAAATAGAATTAATAGTCAAATCAATTTATCTTTAGTTCTGATCCAATATATCGTCACATATGACAATATACCAATGTTTCTACTCGTAGAGTCTAACTCCGACAACCAAGGCAAGTCATCTCTAGTTGGAGATGCAGACAACATAATAATCTTAACATGAACAAAGTGCCCAATTTTATTCCCTTGACTGCGGACCTAATCATTTAGACTATCACTTTTAAGATTTATGTCTTTCGCATAATCTGCCCATCATATGCACGATCTTAAAGGTTTAGACAGACTTTCTCAGACTTCTGCGTGCTTATCATATATGCAATATAAATGAACACAAAGAGGACAATATTTGATATATGAAAATAAATAATAAACTTTTCATTGATTAAAAATCTCTAAAAACTATTACATTATTCAATCCTTCAGACACCTAGTCTAACATGACAGGCCTGGGTCGGACCTAAAAGGAGATCCTCAGGCCCAACTCTAACCTCGGCCCTTGTAAGGTCGTTCCGAGCCCAAGCCCATGTCGTACAAGGCCTAGTGCCAGTCTAGTAATTTTTAATTTTAAAATTTTATTTTTCATATATTTATAATTTGTAAAAAAAATTAATAATTATAAAACTATGGGGCTATTAAGTGTAAAAGAAAACTTCTAAATGTTACATAGAGTATTTGTAAAGGGAAATTCTAATTTTTTATCTGCCACTTATAAATTTACATTTTAAACTTGTAATACATGTATAATAAACATTTTAAATGTAGTTGAAAATCAATAATTATACAAATAAGTGTTTATCTTAATGTTCTATTCTATAATTAATTTTTAAAAAATGTTTGAGGGCAGCACCGGTGCTAGGTATCATAATTAATACACGGTAAGCTATGTATGTGGACATTATATTACAAGACCCATCCCTTATTAATATGTGGTGTTTAACACTACTAGTCGCCTATGTGACCTGCTTCTATTTTGGTGTTCCTGCATTTCTTTACTTTTCTGGTTCCTCAATACAATAATTATGGCACCATTTTTTGGGCCATCGCATCAAGTTTCCAAAGCTATATAGTAAAGCCTTTGGTTTCTAGTGTTTTATATTGTGACTTGTGAGTTGTGACCAAGTAATCTTTTTATATAAAAAATAAGAAACCAACTCTTATATGAACTTTTTATATTACATTATGTAGTCATATACATAGGACTTGTGCTTGATACTGACTGATTGCTCTGATCGATTTCTTTGCATCAAAAATCAAATTAATATTAGCTGAGTCTTGATGTTTTTCATGCAAACCCTAAAGATTCGATCCCTAGTTATTTCGTGATTCGGCTCACATTTTCAGATTCCTGCCTTAATTGTACATGTCCTAATTTTGAATCCTAATATTGTGGCACATACATACCTTTTCTAGTGGTCAACCTTCATTATGTCCTGCAGTACCAATCAAAAAAGGAAATGTCATTTAATTTAGAATCAATGGGGAATATTTATGAGCATAGTAGAATGGTTGATGATATTTAAAATTTATAATTTTGTATTTTATAGTTTAAAATATGATTGAAACAATGAAACCGAATTTGCTACAATATATGTACACTATTTAACTCAATAAATACTACTATTTTGTTTTCGAACTTACAATAATTGTCATGACCTCATATTGTAGCTTTCGTTTTCTTTTTGAAACTTTTTGTACTTTTTTTTAGAATTGTCAAGGAGTAACAGACGTTAGTGTGGGATGGGTAGAATTTAGGGTGCAAATATAATTAGAATATAAATTTTTACTTTTATGTTATTTGTTTATTCTCTCGCGTTCGTTTAAAAAATGTTGTGGATAAAACGAGGGAATACAAACCATTTGGCAGTAACATTTTTCTACGAAATGCTAGGAAATATAAATTGCAATATTTGCCCTAAATAAGTAAATAAATGCCCTACATATAAAAAGTACTGTCGATGTACAGAAAAAATAAAACTTTTAATTCCTTATTTAATTAACAATTACAGGTGGGCTATGAATAGCCAGCAAAAAAAAAAAGGATGGCAATTAAATTTTTTTACTAAATTAGTGCAACAAAAAAGGTTAAAAAAAAGACTCCGGTGATATGGCAAATAATTACTCCAATCGGATATGGTGTTTTCTTCTTTTTTAATTTTTTTGATTCTCATTTAATTACGTTCCTTCTACCTCCTTGCCCTATAAATGATCGAAACGACATGATCACTATTCCAAAACAAAAAACAAAACTCAAATTCTCCGAAAAAAAAAAATGATTAGCGATCGGCTGACACTAGTTCTTCTAGTCTCTTTGGCGTTCCTTTCTTCCAAGTCATGTGAAGGTCTTGTTGTTAACATTACCAACCACTTGGACTCACACAAGGACCTAGGCCTTCACTGCCAGTCCAAAGACGACGATCTTGGGGTCCACGTTTTGGGGTACAGCGGCAGTTATCACTTCAGTTTCACCGACATCTTCTTTGGGACGACGCTGTTCTTTTGCGACTTCTGGTGGGGCCCACAGACGAGCAAAGTGCACCGGATTGACATATACCGTGCCGACAGAGATGGGTGCGGTACATGTTTGTGGTACATACGTGAAAGTGGGGCATGTCTTGATGATCCTCCGTTCCTACGTTGCCTTAAGTGGAAAGATGTCTTTTGATAATCCATTTTGAGACGTAATACGCTGTACTTTCAAATAATTTTCCACTCTATTATAATAAAAGAGACTTCTACTTCTTCTTCTTATTCGTTTTTTTTTTTTTTTTTCCTTTCCTTTTTCATTGTGGTACGTAGATTATGAATAGTTAATCAGATAGCAAATTTTGGATTATCAAGTATTTTTCTTTTCTAAGCAATATTGGTGCATGTAATAAGTAATCGGACTTGACGTTGATAGGAGGTTCGGAAAAGGAATTTGAATAAAAAAGTTTTGGTTCAAATTGATTTCACTGTAATATTTTTTAGTCACTTACATAACTGTCTAAATAAAACGAATTGAATCTAAAAATACCTACTAATTATTTTAATTACAAAAGTTTCAACGGTATTAAATAATGAAGTGAACAAAAATAATAATGAATGTTTCAAATAAGAAACATAATGAAAAGAGTCAACACAAAATGTTCAATTTCTGTTGTTTCCTTTTTAATTTCTGAAAGGAAACTAAAAAAATATGGACAAAATTTAAAAATTTTTAAAAAATACGGATTCAACAAGATTATAAAGATAAAAAAAAAAAAAGAATTCTTCCAGAAATATATATATATATATATGAACAAAATATCAAAAATTTCATTATCATAATGGTTATGTAACTATGATAAATCGATAAATTCAATACACGTGCAAACTAAGAGAATAGAAATTTGAATAAAAAATAACCGACTAAAAGAAAAATATGAAAATCTAAGCATTACCATAGACTATAAAATTTTTATGATAATGATAACAATAATGAAAAAAGGCTTTGAATATGTGCTTATTAAAAGTGAGAATATACAAGCATTATCATAAAAACAAATAAATAAAAGTCTTATGATAATGGCAAAAATAATAAAAAGAAATATGTACATTAAAATATGAGTATAAATGATATTATTAAGACTTGATTCATCATGATAATTTCAAAAATAAAAATAAAAAAAATCTATCGTACTAAAGTATGTGCATAAGTATTATTATTAAGAATTGATTTATTATGATAATGATGGAAAACAAAACCGTGCTAAACCGTCATTGCAAAGGTGCATAAACGATAGCCCTAGAAGAAGCAGTAGTATTTTGTATTGGATATATATAATATATAAAAACACATGGAAACACCAAAATTATGCTGGTGTCCCTGCAAAATGAAATAATAAACGTGGATGTGAATAAATGTGTGCAAACATATGAAAACATATCTCATCAAATAAACGCCATCTTGCATGCGAATAAATGTGTATAATTAAGGGGAAAAAATTCAAATGGTTGTGTCTAATATTAATTATCTTACAATCAAGGATCATCCAATCAGGTCCATGTGATCAACATCATTTTTTCAAAAATGGAAAGGAAAAAATGAATTGGAAAATAAAAGAGCACTCAAAACTAGATACGAGGGTTTAATGGGAAATTCAAATCGTAAAAGTTTAAAAAAGATGCGTTATTGTAATAACATATATATGTAGACATTTTTAAACTCAAGAAGCTTAAAACAGATAGTTTGTGTAATTATTGCATATTGTTTCTCACAAAATGTTAAGTACTATAATACAAACTTAATTTTTTTTTTTCAAACTCATTTCTCAAACCGTCATTAAATCTTCCTAAGTAATGCTTGTAATTTGTTTAGCATGCGCCTTTTTGAGCGGAGATTGGGTTTGGGGTTGGGGGCAGCAAATAAAAGAAAAAGTAGCAAGTAATGTACCATTTTTTTATTTTAGATTTATGATTTGGCCAATTATATAGTAGAATAGAGGGGAAAAGAAAGGTTGGAATCATAATATACATTTGTGTCAAGTTGTGTTTGTTTTGTGGGGAGGGTGGGTGGGGGCCGAGGGGGCAGCAAATAAAAGAAAATGTAACAAGTAATGTACAATTTTTCGATTTTAGATTTATGATTTGGCTAATTTTACAATAGAATAGAGGGGAGAAGAAAGGTTGGAATCACGATATATATTTGTGTCAAGTTGTGTTTATTTTGTATTTTCTTTTATTGTTATGTATAAATTTAATTGGATCTAACATTTCACAAACATACACTAAAAAACTCTTTGTGATTTTATATGTATTTTTTTTTCCAAAATATATATAGGGACGTCTTTCCTTAACAAAATAATAATAATAATAATAATAGAGAGGAAAGATGCCGTTCTTGCTCCAAAACTTGTTGTCATCAGGTGTAAAGCCCCTAAGTGGGGGTTAATAGTTTTAAATAAATTAAATAAAGATCAAAAAATAAAAATAAAACCTTAAAGCAAAATTGCCCGGGACTTAAATAAAAACTCTCAAATCAAAATAAAATATAAACAACAAATAAACCATAGTTTAATGTAGCACCTTTAAATTTAGTAATATAAAACTGTCATCATCATTATTCCAACTCTCAACACAATCTTAATACAGTCATAGAAAGTAACATAAGATTCTTACATTATCATAAAGTATATTATTTAACAAATGAAGCAATTCCACATATACAGCTACATAGCTTCCTCAACTATGTTTCTTGTTACCAACTCACACATTGTGAGTCCTAAAAAGATAGAAATATAAGGGAATGCGCAACAACATGCTCAGTAGGGAAAACCATTACTCACCTTTAGGATTTTGTCGTTACCATATTAAAACCTGCATAGTTAGTTAATTCTCAATATTATTCATCAATATTATCTTGTTCAATTCCAATGAATACCTTATGATCATTCTTACCAAGTTTCTATACATAAACATATACATATTAATTCAAGACTCAATTATGTTCATTTGTATCCACTGTGCAATATCATATCACTTAACTTAACGAAATCCAAATGGGTGCGCTTAACCACCCTCCAACATTCCAAGGGTGTTCCGGTGAAAGGACATCAAGCCTCAAGTCCTCGCCAAATCGATTCCTATATAGTGCATTTTGAGACTTTTGACCCAAGGGAGCACTGTCACCTCCTACTATTTTTCCTTTTAGAGTATTCGTGCCTAAGCACGTAACCGCTGCCCTCTTCATGTCTCACCATGCTTTTATATTCAATTGTTATTTACAGAGTTAATTTTCCTAACTATGCTTCTAAATTTACAACAACGTGTGTCAAATCACTATATTCCTCGTTGTACATTACAAGACGAGTTCTACACCATCATGTTATAGATATAATTATATACATTTAAAATACCATATATATATCTTGCAACATAAAACAAACAAATTTTAATTTACCAAAATCTCACAAAAGATGAGTACTAGAATCCCTACCTCTTGGCGAATACCATGCTAATAACTTCCAGCTCACGATACCAGGCTCACCACATAAGCTCCAAGTACTTTGTTATCCTACGACGTACAAAATAACCATACTTTAACTAAATTCCAAATCAATAATCTTACTGATTACCATCTATTCTTATTAGTATGTCATAATCATTTATATGAAATCCTTGAAATATTTTGTAACACAAAACAATGAAAAACAGATGAGTTTGGACTGACCGATCGGCCTGCCTATCAAACTATACATTTCAGACCTCTTTGCCAGCTTGCCGATAGAAGAATTTATGGAAATCTAGTTTTCCATGTTCAAAGGTTTCAACCTTTACAATTTAATACTTTTATCAACTTCCAGAACATAGAAAAAGCTTAAAAACTATGACATATCACACTTAAACACACATAGATTATTTTCTTAAAATTTCATACTCAACATACAAATCAAAACCAAAAATCAAAACTTTTCAAAAATAACTCAAAAACTCATTTTAAACAAAGATCTATGTAAATCAAGCTTCAAAAACGTTGTATAATTACCCATAAACATCAAGAACACATTTCTCACAATTCTCATACCAAAACATAGATTTAAAGCAAAGTATTCAGCTTAGAAAACCTTGCCTCAAACTTGAAGAAAATTGTGATTTTGATTGTGAAAATCCTTGTTCTTGTTTTGTGATTTTGGAAGATCTACGAAAGTAACTTTGGATTCCTCTCTTGATCACCTTGAAGCTAGATTGATGATCTTTGATCTTGAAGAAATCAAAGAGAAATAGAAGAGAGAAAACGGAGAGGAAAAGAGAAAGAAAGAAATAGAGTCTTGTGAGAGGAGAGAAGAAAAGAAAAGAAAAAGAAAGGAAGTAAGGAGACAATGCAGGTTGGTAGATAAAAATCAAGTCTCCATCAGAGACATTTGGAGCAAATAATGCCAAATCGTAGTTTTGTGATTAAATTAAGGTTCCAAGAGCATTTCGGTAAATATATTAAATAAGTATAGAAAAATTTTAAAAAATTTAAAAATAAGTAGAAATAAATAATATGAAATAGATTTTAGATAAAACAAATTTTAATTGGCACATTAATAATTAATTTAATTACCATAATACCCATTAGAAAAATAACGGGTGTCACAACTCTACCCTCTTAAAGAAATTTCTTCCTCGAAATTTCAAATCTAATAATACTAGTAAAATTCACAATTCCATTATGATTCCACTTCTGATTCTAAACGGTCAATTGTATGTGTCTCCAATGTGGATTACCATATCTCCACTTATTTACTTGAAATATCAATTTCACTCTAAACTACTAAACTCCTCAATAAGAGTATTTCTAGCATGTTCCAAATTCATAACACCGTACTATGGTTTAGGAAACAGATTAGAAGGTACACATGTTAATCATACCATTTTTTTCCAGTCCGTCATTGTCCATGGACTGTGATCTACAATTATATTAAGGATATTATCCAAGAAATTATACATACTTCATTGATGGGTTCCTTTTCCCTTCTGAGTAAGGGAAAAGTCAAGGATGGTTGATTTCACATTCCAACTATTAAACTAAAACACAATCGTGAAACATAGAGCATAAACACTTCTATTCAAAACCATACATTAAACTTATACATAGAGATATTAAACGAAATCTCGTAGTTATAAACAAACTCGACATATTCTCCATTAAACAGCTACCTTATGACACAAACATTCAATCCAAATATCACACTCATATTTTCCATGGAATATCCCCACAACTGTCTTTGGTACTTCTACAAATCATTAATAGAATATTACATATTACAAACATGATATGGATACGATTTGAGGGTACAAGGCACTCTATATATCTAGCTATCTATATCATAAATGCTTAGAGTATGCAAAAACATCGATAAATGAAAGATCAAACCTTAAGTGGGATACGTTTCGAGAGTATCAAATATTCCGTATCACTAACCATCCTAGTATTAAGGTTAATGAATCTAAAAGTTTTAACAACACCAAGCTATAAGAGATACAGAGTGGGGGAAAACGGTTAATCGTGACACAAAAAGTATGGACATACATGCCATGGATAAAATGCAAAGATTACAAACAGAGATTCAAATCAAATGGCCACTCCAGGCTTTCCTTCTCCCATTCAAGCTTGGATGTTGCAATGTCAGACTCTGGATGGATGATTTGCATCTTATCTAACAATTCCTCAGTTGTTGAAGTAGTAACAAAGATTTATCTCCCCAATTCGACAATAAAGTTTTCTTCCACAACATAATCTAAAAATTTCAAAAGACTATCATAAAAACCATTTACATTTAAAAGTCTCAAGGGTTTGGAATGAAAGCCCAATAAATGCCTATTAGCAACCACGATTATTTCCCCAAGAGTTCCTAGACCATCAGGTAATGCTATGAAAGCATTAGATTTATCAATCATGTTTTTATGATGTTCAAGGGTGTTTAAAACTATTTTCTCCCTACCTATTGTTTTTCCACAAGGATTCCCCTCAGCTAAGATTCAAGGAATAATCCCTAGGACTTCAACACCACCAAACTTAGCTGCTATTGCCACATTTCCCATTAATCCTAAACTACCACGCCCATAGGTCAAGTTAATCTTTCTGTGTGCTACAGCTTACCCGAAGTGTCTTACAGCTTCTAGGTAGACTTTATATTTTCCTGGGCTGAAACCACATAAGACACAGACATTCTTTATTTCCTTGGTGGACTGAGAGGAAGACATATTTGGTTTATATGATTAGTTATTTGTGTCTATTCCATTTAGACTCGAGGTTCTACATGAGATTTTAATGATGAAGGATACGCAAAAAGACTAAAGAGACAGACGAGTAGATAATGAAATGGTAATCTAAAGGTCTAAACAAGATATTATACAGGTAAGAAAATAAGAAAAGCGATTGACAATTTCTGAAAAATCCTATTTACTTTTTGAAAAAGATTAGACTCGAACTGATAACTTTTGACAATTGAAAATAATTTGACATGAGATACTCTGACACAACTGTAGAACTTTTGACAAAGGTGCACCGAATCTAAAAAATATAAATGACAAAATACTGTAGAACTTTTGAAATTTTGGAACATAAATCTCGAAGTATCCGAATAAGTTTCAAAAATTCAAACATGCTAGAGTACCGCATGTGATGTGTTTGATAGGATAATATATTTTATTATATATTATATATATATATATATATTAAAGAAAACCATAAATTACATGAGACCCTAACACTCACTATTTCAATCTAATAATCACAATTATTTCGAATGCAAAAGCAAATATTCTGAGTAAAAGAAAGACGTAGACTATTGAACATCAATTGAAATGATTTTAAACAAGCAAAGACTAAACAACCTTTATAGAGCAATGGCTTATTCCCCATCCAGTTTTCTTATGGCTTGGCAAATAGGATCCAGAAATACCATACTCTTAAGGCGTTGTCTTTCTGTATAGAATTTAGGCTAGAGTTTAAAAATAACTCCTTCAACATACCACTAGGGTGGCCTTGAAGAGGAGGATAGAGGTTATCCAAGTTCTCCTTAGAAAGTCCATCCTTGCAAAACCTTATTTTATCCTCTTTATTTATAGACACATAACCAGGTGAAATACATTTACTGTTACAATTTCGTCTTCCGCATTTACTGTTACTCTTACATTAACCAGGTGAAATACTGTTACTCTTACTAGTGACTGTGATGGCACGAACTCTTCTTTTCATCGCACTATGACTAGTATCCATGCCTGGTAAATTGATATCTTGACTAAAGTTACTTGGACGGATCTTCCCTTCTATCAACATCCTTACATCACTAGGGATGCCAAACCACATAAGAATCCATAACTGAGTGATCCTAGTCCTCTATTTTTTTCTGAGAATTTTTTGGAATAGTGATGGAAAATACTTTTTCAGGTGTTGGTAGTTTGGGTCCATGATGAGATGAAAAAAAAGTATATAGAAAAAAAATAGAAACAGTACGTTGCAGAATCTTGGAATTCCTTCTTCTTTTAGAGAGAAAAGGGAAAAGTTCTAGAGAGAAATGAGAGAATTTGCGATTCAAAGAGAGAATAACAAATTAAAAGAGGGTGAGCTTGGAGAAATAAGCTCCTATACACTATAGACATACATGTGGACAATGATTAAACAACTATAGTTGACAAGTATAGAGGCCACATGCAATAGATAGTGTGAATCAAACTAATTCAAGGTTTGGACTAGACCTAAATGTTTTAAGCCGATATAGGTCAAGTTGTTTTAGGCCTTAATATATTTGGAACGAGTTAAATAATAAACATGAAATTGAAAACCAACTTCTACAGATCTTAAACCCAATTCAAAGCCCACTAAAAACAGAATTGACCAAAATAAACGACAAACCTAATTTAATAAAAATTATAAGTTCCCCTGAATGTTATCCAAATTATTCCATAACAACAAAATCCTCTTGTAACTTAAATAATTTGTTTTAATCAAAACCTTGTTGAACAATACATACACTCTTATCTTGTAACACCCAAAATTTCTGTTAATGGCAAATAGAAAATCTAACGTTAGAATTGACGACAGTGATATTTTACTAATATGCTATTTAGTGATGTTACAGGGGACAATGACAAGGGCTTCGATGTGTTAGGAAAGGTTCATGCCAGTTATGTGGAGATTATAATTATCTATGATATAATAGTATGATGATGTATTTTGTTTTATTTTAATTGAATAGGATATAATAAGAAGAAATTAATTAATCAATTGATTTATTTTTATTTAATATATACATAAATAAATATATAAGAATATATATAAGTTGAAATGTATGATGCACGGCCATAAATGTACATTGGGCCAAAAGTTGGGCCTTGCGACAGCTTTGCCAAGTAAGAGTAGGAAAAAGAAAAAAAAAAGTGAAACTGAATTAGATTAGGATTAGAGTTTTAGTCTCTACATAAAAACTATATAAAGACCTCCTATTAAAATCCTAGGCTCACACTTCATTCCTTCCTCATTGATTGGCTTTATGCTTGGTTTTCTTTGGCTTTATCAAGATTTCTAATCTTTCTAATTTCATTCATCTTGGTAAGTGTATCAATTATTTAATATGTTTGTTCGATGTTTTTGTTTATTATGTATTTGAATTATTATTATCATCATATGGATTCTCTTATCATATGTTTTTTATGTCTATTGGTGATTGAAAAGAATTGATGATTTAGTGGTTTTGATTAACCTCTCATTAAACCCTAGATTAAGGACATCATGGATTTTCATATTTTTGCTATGTAGATCTTTATAGGTATGTTTTATTATCAATTAGCATCATGTTAATTATGTGTTTACTATTTTAATTGAGGTTTTATTAGGTTATGGATTGGTATTTAAATTTTTGATGCCTTATGCCTACTTTTCATATAAATACCCGACAGCCGTTGTATTTTAATAATTTTTTATTTCTTATTGCACTGTTTATATTTTTCTTATATTTTTCCCAAATACTAGACATCTTAAAATTTCTTTTGGCTTTTGAATCACTTGAATCAGAGTTTTCTTTAAATAGTTATGATTTTTTGAAGTTGGCCTTGAAAGCTGTGCAGTTTACACGGACCCGAAATTTAGACTGATTTTCGAGGGCTTTTTCTTCACACAAATTATTGTCAAAATATGCGTGTAATATATCAAATTCTTTTTTTTTTGAGTCTAGTTTCTAATGCCACTGGATTTAACTGATTTGCAGATAAGATGAAATTATTATAAATTTTTAAGTGAATAAAGGTCATTCTACCTACTTCTAGGAATTATGCCCTAGGTTCATAAATTGTGATCTTGTGCTTTTTGATATTATTATGTGATAAGGTGATGTTTACTGATAGCATGAGATGTTTATATATTGCTAATAGTATTGTTAGTGACTTATGGTCAATATGAATGTTTGGCATGAACTCTTCAAGAAGCGAGCACACTACAGACCCGAATCGTCGTGTCATCTACCATTAAAGGTTAAGTAAGTCTAGAGATCATGTAAGTACATCTCTCACCTACAATATGATTGTTCAAAATTAAAAAGATTGATGTTGATGATATGTTATGAAGATGTTTTAAGATGAGGATTTTTAATAATGAGGAAATCGATGGAAGACGATGAAAGATGATGTTATTTTTACCTCATTATTCTATTGATGGAAAACTTTTTATGAAAACCTATATATATGTATTATCTATATTATTATTTTGATGTTTTAAAAAAGGCGTTGTACATTTGATGGATTGATGGTGATGATGGGGTCTGGTGAGCGGACCAACCGATGAGCAATCGCTTCATCTTTGTCACGGTTGGTTTGGGGGTCGCTACCTCACTCTTTCCGTGGCTAGTGCACTATGACGATGACGGTACAATGCCAGGGCCCTACTATATGATATTTTGAAGTACTATGATATGATATTTTGAAGTATTACTCTATATGTTATTTTACAAGAAAATATATTTATTTAATGATGAATTTATTTTATTAAACATTGTTAATTGATGAAAAGGTTTTGTGAGTGTTAAGGTGTACTTACTAAGCATTATGCTTACTAGATGTTTTTCATATTGCAGCTAAGAACAGGAGTTTGGTATGAGGATGGAGGAGCTCGGTGTGGGTGTGTGCGTGGTGGCAGAAACGGAATATCGGAGTGATGCATCATGTCTTAATGATGATTTAACTTTTATTCAATTATTTACAATTCCGTAGATTTTATTTTTTTAATTACTTTATGAAATTTTGCAAGTTAAAGATATTTTATTAAGTTTAATATTTTTGATAATATTGCAACTATATTTTTATTTTTAGATGAAGTTATTTGATTGGATTAAAAAGTCTTGTTTTAAAAAAAAATTAAGCTATTTCATATTACTTTGATTATTCAAATTCTATAAAATTCTGTTTTATCATAAATAATAGATGTTATGAGACGATAACTGTGACGTCCCATGAGGGGGCATTACATATCTTATCCTTAATACTCAACATCTATCAATATAGATCTACTATTAACATTACCAAGGGTTTGAACATGACTAACCTTGAATCAATCCACTTTCGGTCTTCCAACATTGACCACATCAATGAGCAAAGGCCATTGATATTACTACTTAAGGACATCTACTATCCTCACAATCCCACTTATATAATTTTTAATTTCCTCACATGACAAAACCTCAAGTAATCAAGAGATTCACATCTAAGCATCTAAAAGTCAAACCTTTCATCGTAAAGGTCCAAAATCATTGCAGATGCCTTAAGTATTATGATTTACTTTAGGAAATTTTCATTGAACATTTTCACATTATATCTATTCATAAGGACTAAGATTGCCACTTAAATACAATGTACACAACAGAAATATTCCAACCTTGAAATTCATGCATTCTTTGCCTTTACATAGTCTCAACAGACTAGAAGGCTAATGTTTCTCTATCTCTCTCTCAAGGTTCAATACCATGAATACCTAACTTATCTTATATTCCTCAAGTGAATGGAACTTTTAAGAAAAGTTATTGACACTTAAGTACTCCATTGAGTCCACACACAATCATTATACAAGTCTAAATCAATTATGCAGAATTTGGCATAACCATACTGAACTTTGAAATCAACAACTTAAGCCTTACATTCATACCATTACTTACAAGATAAAAAGGCTTTTAAATCCTTGCATCTATACAAATTTCTCTTAAACAATCCACGCATAATTTCATTCCATATAATCATTGTTTCCATATAACTATTAATACTTTTGTTCTAGGGTTTCTCTATGTTATATTCTCTTGGACTGTATAAACCAACTTGAAGGTTCATTTTGATGATGACATTGAAAATTCAACTTCAAAACCATCTCAAAAACAGATTGTTAAAATGGTGCTACACTCCCAAGGTTAACCGAATCTAGGCTTTGATACCAAAAATTCTGTAATGCCCCTAAGTAGGGGTTAACAGTTTTAAATAAATTAAATAAAGATCAAAAAATAAAAATAAAACCTCAAACAAAAGACTTAACTAAAAACTCTCAAATCAAAATAAAATATAAAGAACAAATAAACCATAGTTTAATGTAACACCTTTAAATTTAGTAATATAAAACTATCATCATCATTATTCTGACCCTCAACACAATCTCAACACAGTCACAAGAAGTAACATAAGATTCTTGCATTATCATGAAGTACATTCTTTAACAAATGAAGTAATTCCACATATACAGCTATATAGCTTCCTCAACTATGTTTCTTGTCATTACCTCACACATTGTGTGTCCTGAAAAGATAAAAATATAAGGAAATAAGTGACAACATGCTCAGTAGGGAAAACCATTACTCACCTCTCTTGATTACCTTGAAGCTAGGTTAATGATCTTTGATCTTGAAGAAATCAAAATGAAAAAGAAGAGAGAAAATGGAGAGGAAAAGAGAGAGAAAAAAAGAGAGTCTCGTAACAGGAGAGAAAAAAAGAAGAAAAGAAAAGAAAAAGAAAGGAAGTGAGGAGACAATAGAGGTTGGCAGATAATAATCAAGTCTCCATTAGAGACTTTTGGAGCAAATAATGCCAAATCGTAGTTTTGTGATTAAATTAAGGTTCCAAGAGTATTTCGGTAAATATACTAAATAAGTATAGAAGAATTTTAAAAAATTCAAAAATAGGTAGAAATAAATAATATGAAATAGATTTTAGATAAAATAAATTTTAATTAGTACACTAATAATTAACTTAATTACCACAATATCCATTAGGAAAATAATAGGTGTCACATCATGATGGAGTTGGCAAGCTGCATTGATGGCTTCGTATGTTTTTGTCCCTTTAAATTCATTTTTTGCAATTTTCTTACAACTCTACCCCCTTTGAAAACTTCTAAATTGCATTATCAATAAAAAAATATTTATGTTTCAGTTATACCCTAAGTTTTAGCCTTTTGAGGACACTCATCTATCAAACAATTGCAAATATTAACAGAAAATTCTTAAAAAATTCAGTTATACCTCAAATATACCAATTTTTTAATCTTAAAATACCAAATCAACTTAAAATCAACTATACTACTATGTAAAATTAAACTTTTAGGACTCTAAATTTTAAAAACAAATTAAATGCTATTACAAGTTTAGTTCATTTGAAATTAGTATAAAAAATAAATGAATGAATTTAGTAAAAAAAGAAACAAACTTCAAATAAATATAGGAAATTGTACTAACTGACAAATTTCGGAAAATAATTGCAAAAAAAATAAGCAATTAATGCAAATGTTATCTTTAAAATCCAACCGTGAAAAATATATTTGACTTGGCAAATTTACCGTAGCGATTGTAATCTTTTGCAGCGTCGCCCTCATTCTGTCAACTACAATGGCGAGGTCATCATCGTTAGTGCGTCTCTCATCTTCTCCCGCGATGAAGATGACAACAAGCAACGGTCTAGCATGGATCTCGACAATGTTTCATGCGAAGCTCACGGACAAAGCTCACCCTCGCTGTGATGGCGATGGCCATAGCTTACGACTATGGAGAGAAAAAAAGAAAGATCCATGAGAGAGAAAGAAAGGGCAAGAGTGACAAAAACGGTGTTGTTGATGTCAAGCGAACGTTAAGGGATGGAGATTCCAAGAGAAAATGAGTGAGAAAGAGAAATAGGAGAGAGACAGAAGAGAAAAAAAATCTTCTAACTGAGTATAAGAAGTGGAATAGAGAATTTGAATAAAATTTTTTATGAAAATGACATTTTCTCCAATTATTTTCAAATGTGATTAGTGACAGATTCTAAGGGACTTCTAGAAGTACGAGCCCCCTTGAAAAATATAAAAATATATATTTATATATACTAGCTTTTTTCGTTAAAAAAAGGATCTGATGGTCCACATTTCACCTCATCCCTTGGCACTGATAGCAGTCTGGTAGCTACAGAACAAGCAATCATGACCTTATATCAATTTCTCTCATTCGGTGACCAAAGGTCATCGCTTGTCTTATCATCCCAATATATCAACAGTACTTGTTAGAGTGGGGGCCTTACGAGAGATTTTGATATTCGAATATTGGTGGATGAAGAAAAGATGCCAAGCAAAAGCATCCTAACTATCAGACCGCATCCTTCGATGGTTTATATATACTATTTTTAGCTTATCTATAGGTATGTTGCTAATTGATGTGAGTTTTCTCCCATTTATTTAAGTGCTTTTAGGCTTTAAAACTGACGGACTTTCTTTTATTTATATTTTTAATGTCAAATCAATTTATTAATTATTGTGTACTTTTACTATTTTTTTTCTTGACTAATGTTTGATATTCCTTTTACTTTTACTATCTTATGATTTCTTACTTAAAATAAATAAATAAAAAAACACACGATTTTATTTAACAGACTTGACCAACACTTGGCTAATTCAATTGGCAGGGGACTATTCCACTCAAGCACGCGACTCGAGTTTGAGTCCTTGTGAATGCAACTGCTAGTGTTGGAGAGTCTTGCCGCATTTAGGTCTCTTTATGGGTCGGCTCCGGACTAGTTAAATAAACCTCATGGGAGTAGAGGGGGGTTCGTGCCTCTTGTGGTAGGCCTTGGAAACCAGGGGGTGTGGATCACCATCACCACAAAAAAAAAATAATAAAATAAAATAAAATTAACGGACTTCTTGTTGTTTAGTGGAACAGCCCGTAGTGGGTCATAGCACAATGATACCTTTTGAAAAAAAAAAAAATTTGTTTAGTTTTCACTCGTTCCTTTTCCACCTTCCACATTTCCCATACAAATCCATGGAAAATGAAACTTTAGCACCACTGAATCACCGACTGTTCAGATAGTCCCACCAAAAGTATATAATATGTACAATAATAAATAAGGCCAAATTAAGCCCCTAATAACACAGGCATATAGGTTTAAGTTATTTCCCAGAATTTCTATAAAAAAAAATAATTAATGAAACTGCAAATTGTACAATTAGTATAAAGTCCTCACTCTCTCTCTCTTAACGTTTCGAGCATGAAATGTCCCAAACAGAATGAGTGGGACTAAGTTATTCACTATGCTTATACATTATGCAAAATCTTACCGTAAAATAACAAAATATCATTCAACTGAAATATGCAGATAGTAAATAATGAAGTCACCTTAACAAAGTAGTAAAAAAAAAAACAGCTAGGAAAATAAAAATGGAGAATTGAAACCGAGAAAATCACAAACTTAATGCTGCAACTGTCAATATTTCTATTGTGTACTAGAAAAACTGTAATAAAAAAGATGTGTTGATTATTTGTTTGGGTTAATTACATAATTATACGTTCTAGTTTTAATTATTTTTCACTTTGTTCTTCTGTTTTTTAGAAAATGCAAAGATATATTTTATATTTAAAAAACTTATTTCTATTTTATCCCTATAATTTGGACAAAACTACATAATTACCGTCAAATAAATATGAAAGATATATTATATATTAAAAAAGATGAAAAATTTTTAAACAAAGCATCAAATTTCACAAAAAAAAAAAGAACTTAAGTTTTATGGCTTTTATGAATATAAGAATATTTTTTAAACTTTTTTCTCAAAAAGAAAAATATATTTTAGAAATAGATTGCCAAATTAAGTGCATCTTAAGTTTTATGACTTTTATAAATGTTAGAATATTTTTTAAATTTTTTTCTCAAGAAAAAAAAATATTTTAGAAACAGATTGTCTAATTAAGTTATTTTTATTTTACTCTATCTTTTTTTGTCCAAAAAAAATCTACGATGGATAAAATTAAAATAAGTTTTTTAAATTCAAATGATACTTTTATAGTTTCTTAAAACAAATGGATATTTTGAGAAATAATTAAAACTAGAAGTTATAGTTATGTAATTAACCTTATTTGTTTCTCCAACTTGTTTGAACTTAATTTTCATAATCAAACTTATTAGTATAAATCTATCTCCTCGAACCCTCTGCTAGGATTTCACCTCTTTTGCGATAAATTTTATCCTTATAAATTGAAAATTTTGAAAAAAATGATATAATTATATTTAAATAGTTATGAAAAATATTTTATAGATTTAAAAATATAAAAAAAAAATTAAACAAAGCATCAAATTTCACAAAAAAAAAAAATCTTAAGTTTTATAGCTTTTTTGAATGTTAGAATATTTTTTTAAAATTTTTTCTTAAGAAGAAAAATATATTTTAGAAACAGATTATGTCTAATTAAGTGCATTTTTTGTTTTATATCAATATTTTTTGTCCAAAAAGTTTACGAAGGATAAAATTGAAATAATTTTTTCAAATTTAAAAATAACATTTGTAGTTTCTTAAAACAAATAAATAAATTGTAAATAATAAAAACTAAATAGTATAGTTATGTAATTAACCCTTATTTGTTTCTCCAGCTTGTTTGAACTTAATTTTCATAATCAAACTTATTAGTATAGATCTCTCTCCTCTAACCCTCCCTTTGGGTTTCACCTCTTTTGCTTTGTTGTGCCGCCTCATGCATAGAGGGCGACAGGCCGAAGTCCTGCACAACCCATGGGCGGTTCCCTGAACTTTTAGCCCGTTCGAAGGTGAGCCTAAAAACGCAATGAGGTTGGTTTTCGGGTTGAGGCAGATAGATAGGTTGGTGGGGGGAGATCCTGAGGTCGTAGTAGTGTTAGGGGCTGGGCTTACAGGTCTCAGTCTGCGAGGGCCTCGACGTGCAACAGATGGAGTAGATGGAAAGCTGGCTTCTTTCTCCTCAAGCCATAGATGCATAGTTGGACAATGTGGGGGTCTCAGCTTGGTGGGGTGAGATCTGGTGCCCACCTTCATGTAGGGGCTGGGCTTTTGGGTTCTTTCTTCTAAGGTTATAGATGGTAAATGTATTCCATCGAGGTCTTGGCCTTGGTGGGGCGATAGAGATAGGGCAGAGTTGTTGTCTTTGGATGGCAAAGGAGGACGGCAACGAGAGGCAGAATCTATTCTATCTTCCTTGCATAGTGTTGGCAGTATAACAGTAATCCCATCCATATCCGGTGATTCTGTTTCATATCTAAAAGTTCTCCTGTTGTGTTATGGACTTTACCCATATTTTTTTAATTTCTATGCTTGGCAAATAAAGGTGATGTTTCCGTCATGTAGGTATTTTGTGTATTTATGTCATTGCTGTTGGTTTGAAATAATAAAGACGGTCTCCCACGTTCGAGATTTGTTTTATATATGTCAGATTTGAGTTTGGATAGGTGTGTTTGCTATAGTTGTCTCTAGGCATTGTAGGTGGTAATTCTAGTGCTTTTGGGTTTTGCCCTTTAATCGGTTAGAAGAATCCATCAATTGTATGGGTTTTGTCAAAAAGAGCTTTATATGTGCTCGATTTTAGTGTATTGAGATACTTTCTTGTTATTCGGTATCTAACATACAGTTTTTCTAATGAGCGTCTTTGAATTTACTTTACTGATGGGTCTGCTCTCATTGGAAGGTTTAATATCATGTATATTACGATGTCAATTATCATATTTTATATATTTGTAAATCTGTTTTGAGTTTTAATCCTTACAAAATGATCAATATAGAACAGACAATAAAAAACCTAAAAAACTATAACCCTTATAGGATTAAAAAATACATTCGTTAGGTGTTTATAAGATGCATAAGAAGTTCTAGAAGTCAAAACGTCCACACTTTGAGGCCAAAAGATGGGTAAAAATATGTGCCACAATAACACTATTGGAGCAATATTTCTTACTAAAAGAATTAAAAAAAAAAAGAAGCAAAGCTGATAATAAGTAATAAAAAAAAAAGCATAAAGAATAACATATCCTTTTACAATATATTATAATTTGAACATTTAATCCTTTTAATAAAGAAGCTAGCCTCTATAGCAATAGCATCTCATAATCTTCCACATTAGAACTTTAAAATAATGATAATAATAATTCCACATTAGAAGCTTCACTAATTCCTCAGAATTTTATGCTTGTGTTTTGAATGTTAGTTAAAACTAATTGGTTTTAACTAAATACAATTTAAAAGTCTCAACGACTAAAAAACAAAAAGTTGTTACATTGTAAAGCTCTCACGTGCTATGGTTTTCAAACTTAAAACTTTAGTTCTAATAATGTATTGATAAAACTAACATAACAAAATCTCTTCAGGTCACAACAAAATCCAAATCACTTATAGAAGTAAACAAAGAGTGAAAAAAGCGAAAACATAAATCTTTATGAAACATTTCCTAAGACGAAGAAATTAAGAGTAGTCAGAGAAGAGAAAAGCAAAACACCTTAGTTATAAATTTTCAAAATTTGATATGTGTTAATTTTCAAATTTGGCATCTAATTTGACGTACATCATCTAATTTGACGTATACCAAGTTAACATTACGACTAACATTGCATTGCTAAAGTAATTTTTCTACTTAAATATTGTATAGATGACAAAAAGACATATGCTAACTTAGCATCAAATTTGTCATTAAATGTAACATATATCAAATTTAACATTAGTAATAACAGTGCATTGTGATTTGTCTACTTAGATATCAAAATTTAACGTCTATATATCAATCTGACAAACGCATTGGAGATATTGCTCTTAAGGTCACCAATTTAAAAAATCAACTATATTAGTGAATTGCTCAAAGAACCAATTGTTAAAATGACTAGATACTTGATAATATTCAAGGTCATAGAAAAAAAAAATGAGCTGTTACGATGATCAAAACTAGCGTAAAACATTTTGACAACGTTTCGAAATCTTTTGACAAATAGGTTGTGTTATTCACAAAAGCTGCGTTTGACAACAATTTTGAGAATAAAAGGAAAAGGATGATTCTATTCACACTCCTACTTGACTATTTATACCCCTTGAAGATAAATTTTTATATTACTAAAAAAACCCATCAATAAAATGACAAAAAAAGACAATTATATATAATTGACCTAATTATTTAATTATATCTTTTTTAGTAAATAAAAACTAAGGATGCATCTTTTTTTTTTCCACACATATTTATATGTAAAAACAAAACCTTAATTTTTACCAATCAATGACTATTCCAAAAAATCATATAGAGGTTGTCACAACCCGCCTTTTTACGGGTTGTAGTTTAACGCTTTCCTTACTTACGTATCTAAAAAAACTTAAAAATACTTTTTTTTAATAAATATATTACACATACAAACTAAAACTTCTTTTATAATTATATGTATAACTACACAAGCAACTTTTTTTTTAGAACATCACCTACTTAGGATATCCAAAAGAGGTTTTGTCTCACTTAACCATACTATATCATTTATACATAAAGATCCAAAATAACTTAAAATACATAGCAACGGAAACATATCTGTAGCGGTATCCATACCCTGGCCTGCACATTGCTTATATTCCTTCGCCAGCTCATTAGTATGTTCATTCCGACCTTCTAGTGGAAATTCCTACAGCATGAAATAACTAGGTGAGCTTATGCTCAATAAGTCCAAACATAGCCCACATGCATCTTATACTAATATGCATGATCTATTTATGCTTTCTTATGAACATTCCTTATTCTTGTTCTATATTTTCTTTCATTAGAGCCCAAGTGTTCGTACCATATGTGCACATAGGTCTTCGTAAGACTGAGACCATAACATAGCTTTAAGTTTAAACTCCCCTTTACTTCGGGAGCTGGTATGACACTTTCTTTAGTTCTGGTGTTTCATTTGCCAATCCAATTATTTTGGTTATTATACCATGCATGACAATATACGTACATACTATATGCGAAACATTGACACTTCTCAACTGTATAGCACATATAAGCATATTCATATAAATATGTTATACCCTTAAACCTACTCTTTCATACTATAGGTGGGTTTAGAACTTGCTTGGTTTGGGTTGTTGTGCGAGTTGACCTCAGTCCCCTCTTTCCTCGTCTTATAGGGTCCTATTTGGCCAATTACAACACTATTAGCCAAATGTTCACTACTTCCTCTATGTGTCGATACAAAATGATTGTTAATTAATAAATCGGGTTGCATAACTGTATACAACTCTGAAAATCACGGATTCTCTTACTCTTATCTCACTCTACCCTATCGTCTCTAACAAAGGGTAGAAATCTTTCTAATCATCCCTTTTTGCCCTTTGTTATGTTTTGGAGCGATTTGGGTTTTTCATGGAAAAATGATGATTTTGCCCTCGATGGGTCTCTTAAGTTTCCCGAGCTTGATTTTGCTATTTTAGCAAAAATAGTTACGTATTGATCTTAAAATAACCGGGGTATCGGGTCTCCTTATTTTACATCAATGCCCTATTTTAATAAAAGATTACAATTTTGTCCCTTATTTGAAAATTTTGACAATTCTATCCCCGAGACTGAAATTAATCCCCTTGAACCATAATTTTTCATTTTTCATAAGGATCATTTTTGCTCAAAGTACCATACCCTAAATCCTTTTGCAAAATGATGTTTCTACCCTTTTAAAATTTTTTCCAATTTTAATTAATTTTTGTAAAATTAATATCTCACAAACGAATGCGATTTTCAAAGAACCGTCCGTAATTTTTAACAGTTTCGTCGAGATCTACAACTTTTATGTTTTAACTTTTTTGAAATTCTCACTGCAAAGGGGTGTTATTGGGAATTTTTCAAATCTACAGAGAAAAAACTTTTTCTTACCATTTAGTCCTTGGGTCATTTTTGTAAAAATCCATTTTAAAACAGCATTTCCACCCTTGTGAAAGCAGTTTCAACCTTTGCCTAAACCATTTTCATGCCCAATCACTATTTTTGCAAAACTAACATTGAAATTTACAAAACTAACCTTTTTTGCATAAACCAATGCTTTTCACATTAAACCTCTAATTTCAACAATACCAACATGCCAAAAATTATATACCCATGGAATTCAATCAAAATCTTGCTTGAATACCCACATGCTTTTTGAAATAACAAGAACCAAAACAAAAACCACTAAACTTTAAGTTTAAGAAATTAAAACTTACCCAAATGAAAAATTTGTGCTTTTAGCCTTTCCAAGGGCTCCTTTGAAACTTTTTCCTAGGCATTTTTCATACAAAAATACCTTGAATTAAATTTCCCCCTTAACCCAAGAAAACCTTAGGAGAACTTGAAAAAAAGTTTAGGTTTTTACCTCAAATTTGATAAAATCTTTTGAACTTTGCTTCTTGAACTCAATTGGGGTCAATTTTGCAAAGATTTGGGTTTGAGAAAATTTTTGAAAGGGAGTTTCAATGGCTGCCGTGGGTAAGGAAAAAAAATGAGAAAAAAATTGCTTGTTTCACATTTATTTCATGCTTATCTTACTTGGTGACTCACCAAGTGATCAAGTGGCTACTTAGGTGGCTTGGTGTGATTGGGCCACCTTTCGTAACATGATAGCCCAAAAAAAATTCAATGGGTGTCCCCTTGATAGGCTCCAAAAATTTTACACAGTATAATTTTTTAGCACACAGTATTTTTCTTATACTACCGTGGTAAAATCAGAGCAAAAACATATTCTTAGACTGTAGAAAATATTTTACTTACCTTTGGTTTATTTTTGGAGGCCAAACATAACATTCTTATATCTGCATTTTCACTTAACCGTATACATATACTGCATCAGCCCTCTTTTACACTAATTTAAGATTTTGGTAGACTCTCTATCTTATTTATACCTTAATTACTCATCCATTTATATCACAATTCTATAATTAAGTGTGATATAAAATTTATTTTATAGATATTATTTATAAATTTTTGAGTATTTCGACTCATAAAATCTATATTTAGTAATATCCAACAGCGTACTAAGTTTATCGTAAAATTTCCTACTAATATTGTTTATTATACATTATCGTAATTTTTACAAAAATACGATTTATAAGGGTAAATTTATTAATTAAATCTAATTAAATACTGAGTTTTATTAATGCATTGCCCTTGGCCATTACAGAGGTATTATTAATTGTCTATTAATCTGCTCTTTTTTGGTTAATATTAAAAGATTACATTGAATTACTTGCTTTTTTAGGGAGAATTATTTACTTGGAGGAGTAATATTAACCAATTTATGATAAGTGCTTGTTTATTTAAATTAATAGATGTAATAGTAAATAATTAATTAAAAATATAATTAGTAAATATGATATTTTTCTAATAAATTGTAGTGAATATATATAATCTTTAATTTAAAATTTTTCTTTATGTATGAAAAAAGCTTCAACAAAAAGAAAGATTTCTCAAATAATAAAAAAATAGTGGGTGTAAAAAGAAAAATAAAATGAAAGGAAGTAATAATCATAAAGGTAGTTTTGAAACTATAAGGAGGTGCAATAAGTAAAAATTTAATCATTTTAAAATTATAAGGAATGTATTTAGAAAGAGTGTGAAGAGTTAAAAAGAGGTGTAAATAGAACCACCCAAAAGAAAAATGTCTTTGCGTAAAATTACCTTCACACCAATCTCAACAATTTTGACAACAATCTTGACTAAAACATCATCTTCTATCAATATAATAAAATTACATTCTCTATCATAAAAATTCATCCACCTGTGTTTATAAAAAGTGTCAACGCACAGATAAGAAAAATAAAAGGAAATTTTTTATTTATTTTTTATTTAATTAATAATTACAGCTTGATTTGAATAGTATCCATCAAAAAATAGAGTGGCAATTAATTTTTTTAACTAAATTAGTGCAACCAAAAAAAAAACAAAAAGACTCCGGATATATGGCAAAAAATTCAACAACTAGATATAGTGTTTTTTTTATTTTATTTTTTTGGATTCTCATTAAGTACATTCCAAAACAAATCTTTCTGTCCTGCCCTATAAATTAAACTACAAGATCACTATTCCAAAACCAAAACAAAACACAAAAATTCAAAATTCTCCAACAAATATGATTAGTAATCGGCTAAAAGTGTCAATGCACGGATAAGAAAAATAAAAGGAAAATTTAATTTATTTCATATTTAATTAATAATTACAGCTTGATTTGAATAGTATCTATCAAAAAAATAGGACGGCAATTAAATTTTTTTTACTAAATTAGAGCAACAAAAAAAAGGAAAAACAAAAAGACACCTGATATATGGCAAAAAATACTACAACCGGATATGTTTTTTTTAATTATTTTTTGTTTTTTTGGATTCTCATTAAGCACATTCCAAAACATATCTTACTATTCTGTCCTATAAATTAAACTGCAAGATCACTATTCCAAAACCAAAAACAAAACACAAAAATTCAAAATTCTCCAACAAATATGATTAGTAATTGACTAATCCTAATTCTATTTGTCTTTTTGGTGTTTTTCTCCTCTTCCAAACCGTGTGAAAGTGTTCATGTTAACATGACCAACTATTTGGGCCCAAACATAGACCTAACTCTTCATTGCAAGAGCGACGATCTTGGACTCCACTTTTTGAGCTACACCGACAGTTATCAGTTCAACTTCAGGCCCAACTTCTGGATGACGACACTCTTTCTTTGCGGCTTCCGTTGGGCCCACCAATGAGCAACTGCGGTGGTTTGAGATATTCAATGCCGGAGAAAGACCAGATGAGTGCTTCACATGTCTGTGGCAGATATATGAAAGTTGGTCGGGTTTTCTCAACAGTGAAACACAGCAGTTTGATATTTGCTACCCGTGGAACAAAGACGTGACGCTACACGTTTTCAGATAATCACTTAATTTTCTTAGATATTATTTTTTAAATATTAAATCTTACTTATTTAGTATGAAAAATACTGAAACATTTTTTTTCTTTTCCCTTTAACATACTTTAAAACATAATTAAAAGCTATTGCGACTTCTGTTGCAATTTAAGACATTGCTCAATACTTGACTTTAAAACCGTTTCAAATTGTTTCTTAAAACTTAATAAGAAACCTTAATTGAATCATAGCTTAAAACTTATCTTTATAATTATATAAAATATTTTGTAAAATATATCTTAAAACTTTGAAAACATTTATTAAAACTTTGAAAACATCATATCAAATGTAGGAAAACATTTTCTTTGAGCAGCGAAAACATACTGGAGGGATATTCATACCCAAATCTTTGCATCTGTCATCCGCAGCACCGAGCTCTTCAAACATGTCCTACTGGTCACCCATAGGACTACCTACAGCATGAAAAAACTTTTAATGAGCTTTCACTCAGTAAGTTCAAACATAATCTCACAAATCATTTTAGCATGCTTTATAGGCTTTTCTCATAAAAACCTTTATTTTAAAACGTTTTTCATAAACATTTTTCATAAACATTTCTTGAATATTTTTCTTAAAATGTCCTTTATAAACCTTTTCTTTTAAACATAAAAATGTTTTTCATAAACATTTAACATAAAACATTTCTCAGAATAATTTTCATAACATATAAACATTTCATAACAAAGAATACCAGTAAAATCAAAATGCATGGTTTTATTTATGCTCAATTATGAGCATCATATGAACATTCTTTTCTTATTTAACTTTTTATCTTTATTCCTTAACTTTCCTTATCTTATAAACTTTAGTGTTAGTACCAACATTATTAATCATGAGATCATAAATACGATGCTTCTCTTGTGGAAGATTTGAGACTATCGAACACCGAGTTCATAACTTTTTACTTTTAGTACCTCACAACAAGGAGGCTGGTACGACACTACTTATCATCTTTACTTTACCTTCTTATACATTTTAACGAGCATATCAAATGCTAACACATAATATGCAGCCACAATTGTAAATTATAACTTGTACTCTTTAAAATATTGTGCATTTCACAGGCAAACATACTTTAAGAATAATAATTGCAAATACATTGCAAACTTTTACTTGATCTTTAAAACTTTATGCATAACAAGTGAAAACATACTTTGAAAACAACTTGTATAACATTTTCAAACACATTTCAAACATATAAAATGCATTTGAAAATCATTTTATTCATGTTGTAGATGAGATTTGAGCTTACCTGGTTCTAGCTCTAACGTTCTCATATCATTCCTTTTTCCTTTTATTAGTGGCTTCTGTGTCTTGATCATATGACATCCTATTTATTAGTTAACTTTTCATATTACCAATCTATTCGATTGATAATAGAACTTGATCATTAAATATTAATTCCTTTTTACATAATTTGTATACTATCGGTTCACTTTCTTTTACTTTGTATCCCATTGTTTACCTTTCTTCTACTTAGCTTTGTAACCCACCGGGGTTACCCTTCCCTTTACTTAACTCTATAACCCATTGGGCTTTCATTCTTTTTACTTAACTCTGTAACCTAACGGGTTACCTTTTGCTTTACTTAACTTTGTAACCCAGTGGGCTACCTTTCTTTTACGTATCCTGAACATCTCTTATTAAATTTCCCGTCTCATATAATGGTTTCGTTACTTAACATATTACGGAACATTTTTTTATTTCAGAACGTTTTCCTAATTTAAAGTGTTTGATTTCATTTTAGCCGTTTTCTTGAAAATGATAATTTTACCCTTAATGGTTTTTCGTCAATTTTGTAACTTTTTAAACTTTTTGCTTAACTTTTCCTCCCACTTCTTACATGTTATGAAAAAATTCCTACTAAGGAGCATTTTCCAACATCGGGTGTCTTAGGTCCGTTTTGGCCTTTTTTGTAAAATGACCATCTTGCCCTTGACAGGTCTTTAAAAACTTTCAGAACTCATTTTAAGACATAACTTTCATTTCTGTATATCGCATAATATTACAGAAAACAAAAAACAATAGTTTTCTTTTTAATTAAGTTTGTTTTGTCAAAACTTTACAATTTTGACCTGAAACTTGAAGATCTTTGTGTTTTTACACCTAACATTCGTTTCTTTTCTTTTCTTGATTAAACTTTAAATCCTTTAAAACTTAGTATCTATGACTATTCATTGCCTACAGCAATGCAGGAACACAATGTTCCCTAGTGAAAACCCAGTTTTCATAAGATTTTATGGTTTTGGCATGAAACAAAAAATCTTTATATTTTTGCCCCCGAAACCAAAGACAATCATTTTGTACCAAGACATCTAGTTTTTCATAGGGAATAAAACTTATAAAAGCTCCGTGGTCGAATTTTAAACATTTCATAATGTTTTCATTTCATGAAATTTTATGCTTAAAATCTCGTAGAATTCATAACTCCTCACTGAATAGAATTTTAACAAATTGTCAGCGTTACCTTAACAGTTTGATGAATTCTATAACTTTTATGTTCTAACTTTCTTTAAATTCTAATGTTAAGATCGACTTTTTTGGCATTTTTTAAATTTGCCAAATTTTTGCAAAACTTTGCAATTTAGTCCTTTTAAAATTTTACTAAACTTTGTTCACAAAAGTTGTTTCCTTCACTGTTTTGGAAGATCCTATACCATGTTTGAAAAATTAATTGGCCTTTATGCCCTCAAAATCCTATTCCTTTGAAAACTAGTTAAACTTTGTTTAAAATACAAAGTTTAACAATTTTCTACTTTTAAACATATAATCCCTACTTTTTTTCTTTCTATCATCGTCATTATCCAGATAAAACATAAAACAATCATGCCATAATGTCTATCTTACATGCCATAGCTCAAAACATTTCATCAAACACTTGACATACATGTTTATAGCATAAACTTTCAAGTATAAAGTTTAGAGATTTACCTAAACTATACCAAGCTTTTTGATCCCCCTTTGCTAGGCTAAAAAACTTTGTTATGTCCTCTTCCACAAAAACCATGATAAAACCCAATCAAATCCTATCCAAAGTCTAAGAGAAGCATCAAAATCCCTAAGAAACACTACAAGAAGAAGACTATTTAGAGACGACATTTGTTGTCGCTAAGATAAAAAAAGTCGTCTCTAAATTTTTTAAGCGACGACATTTTCGTGGCTAAATGTCGTCGCTAACATATGGTAACTAAAAATATTTAGCGATGACATTTTAGTCGTCGCTAATTATAGCGACGACAATTATGTTTAGTACTTGGTTAATCGCAACAAATTTAGCGACGGCATTTGTCGTCGCTGTATAATTAGTCGTCGCTAATTATCTTTAAGTACTTTGTTTATAGCAACAAATTCAGCGACGGCATTTGTCGTCACTGTATAATTAGAGACGACAATTGTCGTCGCTGTAAATCATTTTTTTTTAAACCAGAATCCCTAAAATTTCATCCCTGGCCATAATAAACCCTGTAAGCAAATAACTACCAAGTCACAGATATATTTTCTCGTCACACTGTAATAACTAAAAAAGTTTAATATAAATAAAATATAACTGTATAGACAATACGGTTATATGTACATTAAGTCAACAAGTCTGAATCATAAAAATAAAAACTAGTCTCCTAAATTGTTGGTTTCTCCATCATTATCATTGTTTTCTTCATGACGTGGATAGGAAGACATAAAAGGTGAAGGTGATGGTGGTGGTGGGGGTGGTGGAGGAGGGGGAGGCATTGGTAAATCTAAATCCAGCAGTAGACGCTTAAATATTGCTGTCATTTGATTTTGATATTGAGCCATTTGATTTTGATATTGGGTTTGTTGTGTGTTATACCGAGATTGTTCCTCCATCCATTGTTGCACCCGTGGAGGTACTTGTGACTGTGAACGAGCCTCCTCAAGAGTAGCTGCTACAAGAATGTCTTTTCTCATCCTCGGGCCCACTCCTTTCCTATGCCCTCTGTGTGATCCAAGCACATTCTCTGCAATCTCTTCTTCATTCATGAGATGTGTTGTCTGAGATGCGCTCGAACTAGAAGCAGAAGCAGATGCAGCAGCAGCAGCAGCTTGGGTTTGTTGAGTATGCATCTAAAGCATTTCCTTCTGCAAATTCCATTTAACAAAATAAATTACAATCCAACTTAAAATTTCATAACTAAAACTAAATAAGTTATATGACTTACATATCTAGCCTCTGCAGCGTCATTAACCCATCTGCCATCAGAATATTGATGACATTGACGCCAATTTTCCAAAATTGAAAGCAACTCACCAGTTTCTGGATTTCTCTACAGAAGGGATAGGCTTGTGTTAGAACAATACATATCTTAAAGAAAAAATGAAACATAGTTTAATAAATTTTTATTTACTACCTTTTGATATCTTAAATTAGCATACGATTGCGTTCCATGACGACTTGGTTGCTTTACATTTGCTCTGTTTCTTTTATTTGTCGCCGACCTTTTCTGTTACTTAGATTAATAATTAAAATTAGTACGGTATATCAAAATATGCAATAATCATGAGAAATAGAGTTTATAATTTTAAACCTGAAAAGCTTTGCTGCAGAAGCGATCACAAGCAGCCTCCCAATCAGCTTGTGTTCGTACATTGTCGGGACGTTGCTTTTTCACGTTAACTACATTTTTTGCCCCCCCTAATTGTCTGAAATATTCATGAAGGTCATTTTTCCATTCCTTATACCGGTCTTGTGCATTACGATCTATTGATGCCGCCGATATAGGAGTCAAATCAAAATAAAAAAGATCCTATAATTTCATTATAAATATCACAATTAATACAAGGTCGTTAAAATTATATATTATAAATAAAAAATGGAATAATATTACCCATGTTTGAGGTAAAATTTGATCCTTGTATACCACGAGAACCTTCTTCCAACTATCATAATATGGAGGAATTTTGGATCGCACCGCTTGACCTATACAATTACTTAAGCGGGCTGCATTGTCCCCTAAGCCTTTATATGTCTTTCCTTCAATGTCTAGGAATATTGGAAGTTTTCCTTTACTAGCACCAACAATCTTGTGGACTTCCTTATTCTTTGTGCGTCCACGAACCTTCTTAGCGGCAGCCGGTACTAAAAAATAAAACCAAAAAACAAGACAATGCAAGAGTGTTAGATTTTATATAAAATTTATAATACATTTGATAGAAGACATTGTATTCAGTCATACCTAACTCACAATCTGCTGGAAGTCTTCTTGGCGCTGGTGGAGGTTCTGCACCTCCAGAAGATCCAACACACGTAGCAACGGGTCCAGTCATTCTAATCACCTATTGCAAACAACTTACTTAGACATTATTTATTAAAAAACTTAATATAAAAAAAGGAAGTTCAATGAGAACTAGAAGTAATGGAAACAAGTTAAATTTATAAGTACATTATTCGTCATCACTAGTACTCTCGTTGTCAGTTTGTTCAAAACTGGTATCCTCGTCTTCATCTTCATTTTCTGTGCTTGTATCATCGTCGTACTCCGGTAAAGTATCATCCATCTCAAGGTCAACCTCAATGCCATCATTTCCATGACCCACTTCGATTAATGTTGCATTCTCAACGACATTAGGATCAACATCATTTCTTCTAAATGTTATTGACTCCAAATTGGGTAGCTCAACTACAAGTTCAAAATTTGAATAATCATCTTGTAGCACCTCAACTAAACTAGAATCTTCTTGTTCGATGTCAGGAAGATTCCACACATGTCGATGCCCAAACTGTTGGACCATTTTCCAATTAGGGCCATTAAGTTGATCTTCAAGATAAAACACTTGTTTTGCTTGTGATGATAATATAAAGGGATCATCTTTATAAGCCTCGGCATTAACAAACACACTTGTGAAGTTTTTATTATTTAAGATTCTTTTCTTTCTTGGATCTGCGTCAAACCATTTACACTTAAACAACACAACCGAACAATCATTCATATATCGAAGTACCAATACATCTTCTAGCCGATCGTAATATATGTTGTCATCAACACCAGGTACAGAAACCCCATTGTTTTGTGTTTTTTGCTGAACATCACGATTGTTGCACACAAACTTGACCCCATTTACCACACAAGCAGAGTATGATAGTGCAGTGTCATTGGGACCAGACGCCAAGGCAAGCAATTCTTCAGTCGCCTCCGGTGAATGATTTTTCCGTAAATGGTACACCTATAATGAGAAAATTATTATTGTTACTAAATCTTTAAATATGATTTTTTGCCTAGAAAGATTAAAAGTTTTTTTTACCTTTTTGTAAAACCACATCGAAAATTCATCAATCTGAACCTTATTCAGGTTTCTTCTACCAGTAATTTCAAGCTCACGCATGTGTTCCCTATACATGAAATAGGTCTCATGAAATTTATGTTATACTACATACTAGAAAGTGAATAATTAAAGAGTTAAACTTACTCTATGTATCTTCGGATCTCTTGGTAATTGTTTAAAATATACCACTCGGCCTTCTTCCTTAATTGCTCATTTAAATGAGTTGCTACAATCTTTCCCATTGGTCGACATTGTGATTGGAAGACCGATATCATTTTCTTTGGAGCAGAATCATGATTAGGCAGGTTCCTTTCAAGCCGATTGAATTTAGTTTCGATACCATGAAAGTAACGTGAACAAAAAGCCAATGCCTCCTTTACAACATAAGCTTCTGCAATTGATCCTTTCGGTCGTGCTCGATTTCTAACATACTGCTTAAGTGACCCAATATACCGCTCGAAAGGGTACATCCACCTTGTATGAATAGGACCCCCTTGCATGGCTTCTTCCGGCAAATGCAAAGCCAAGTGAACCATTATATCAAAAAATGCGGGCGGAAATATTCTTTCCAACTTGCATAATATTATGACAATTTTGTCTTCAGCTTTCACTAAATCAGAGATCTTTAGGGTTCTAGAACAAATTTGTTGAAAAAAATAACAAAGTTCAGTAATTGTATTAGTGATCTCTTTCTTCAGAAATGGATGAATACCGACCAGCAAAAGACGTTGCATGATGACATGACAATCGTGCGATTTAAGTCCAGTGATCTTACCATCAGCATCGACGTTCTTTTTCAAATTTGCCGCAAACCCATCAAGAAACTTAACAGATTTAATAAAGGAACCAAATTGTTTCCGTTCTACAGGAGTTAAAGTGTAGTCTGCATGAGGTTTCATCCATCGATCCCCATCCTTGTAAAGATGCAATTCATTCCTTATTTGCATGCCAGCTAGATCCATTCTTGCTTTGTCTGTGTCTTTTGACTTCCCATCAATATTCAATATTGTGCCCAACAAGCTATCACATACGTTCTTCTCAATATGCATGACATCTAAGTTGTGTTTTAGCAACAAATCTGACCAATATTCCAATTCAAAAAATATACTCTTTTTCGTCCAGTTTAACTCGTTAGGTTCTCGCCTACGTTTTTTGCCTCCAAAATCAATGTGCTTGCCTGGTAATCTACGTCGCACACGTTCTAACTGATTTAATATTTCAATTGTAGACAAGCGTGGAGGCGGGGGTCTTTTCTCAACCGTACCATCAAATTGTTTGTCTCTCCTCATGATATTTGAAGTTAGAAGGAATCGTCGATGGCCTATATAACACATCTTACTCCTTAAACGCTTAGAAGGAGTATGCATCTTGCATGTTGGACATGCGTTGTATCCCTGGCCACTCCAACCAGACAAACTACTTCGAGCAGGAAAATCATTGATAGTCCACAACAACGCAGCATGCATCCTAAATGATGCATTAGCATAGGCATCATGAATTACCAATCCATGCTCCCAAAGCTCTTTCAACTCATCTACAATTGGTCTCAAAAACACATCTATATCCTTTGTAGGAGCATTAGGTCCCGGAATCAACAAAGTCAACATCAAGTATGGTTCCTTTGTACAAAGCCATGGAGGTAGATTATATGTTGAGAAGATAACTGGCCACATACTATAAGGTTGACTCATATTTCCAAATGGACTAAACCCATCAGCCGCTAAACCTAAACGAACATTTCTTACTTTAGAAGCAAAATCAGGATACCTACGATCAAATGCCTTCCATGCCTCTCCATCTACTGGATGTTGCAAAACGCCTTGCGTAGATTGACCAAAACCATGCCATCTCATATCTCTTGCAGTATGTCTTGACGCATACAAACGCTTCAATCGATCCTTTAAAGGGAAATAGCATAATACTTTATGTGGCACTCTTTTTCTCTTTGTATTTAGATTCACCCATCGACTTTCACCACATATAGGGCAAGTGTTTCTATCAGCATATTCTTTCCAAAATAAAGCACAATCGTACTTGCATACATGAATTGTCTCGTAACCTAAACCCAACTTGCGTAACTTCATCTTGGCCTCATAATGTGAAGCAGGAATATTATTCCCCCTTGGTAATGCCTCCTTTAAAAGCTTTAGCAAAGAGTCAAAAGATTTGTTGGTCCATCTATGAAGCACCTTTAAATGCATCAATTTTACTAAAAAATCAAGAGATGAAAAGTTTTCGCATCCAGTATACAACTCTGCCTCAAGCTCAACAAAAAGTTTTTCAAACTGCCCAGAATTGTATTTTCCGGTTGGACTTGACTCTTCTAGTTCGACATGATTGTTGGCCCCCACTACATCATCTAAGACATTTCGCATCTCGTCAGTAGATTGTTCATGTGTTTCATAACCATTAATGTTCGCATTATAAGATTCTCCATGGTATATCCACGTAGTATATGTTCGACTAAATCCCTTGTCAATTATATGAGCTTCAACCACTGGTAATGTTTGCATTGTTACATTCAAACAATTAATGCATGGACAACTAACAAACCCATCCTCATTCATGTAGTTCTTTGCTCTTTCCAAAAATGCCATTGCACCATTCCAGTATCGATCAGAAAAGCGATCATTTTCAAAAATCCAACTCTTGTCAATCGTCATATTGATGTTTTCAATCCTATTGTCAAATGCAATATAACTCATAAATATGGAAAATTTTATACTAAACAAATATAGTTACACAATATTGCGTTACATAATACAAACTAAGCAAAAGGCATGGCAATCAAAATTAGATGATTAAACAAATTGTAATTCATGCGGTTAAAAACTTCACACGATGAGAATGATAGAAATAATAACATGTCAAATTTCTAAAGAAAATTATCTCACCTAAGTGATCGAAGAAGAAATGTGACAAAGAACCAGCTAACAACAACAACAAACACTGTCTCTTGGTAAGGGCAACCTGCATTGTCAAACACAAAGAACTGTTAAGCAATCATAGCACAATTCAAAACCCTTTTTTGCTACTGTATTTTCTCTTGAGAAAAAATAAATAAATTAAATTTCTGTTTAAATCTATAGATCAAACGGACCATAGTTTTGTTTTCATCTATAGGCGTGCGAACTGGCCAGTTGCTAGTCTCTGAGCAGGTGAATTTGTATTCTCCCCCAACAGATCGTGGTCATATGCTTGATTTTCTAGTTGTAAGGTATTTTCCACCTCTTTTCATGAACTAATTGTTTGGCAGTCGAAGAATGTTTTGGCTATTGAAATGAGCAACTGTATTTGTATTAACTCTTGTGTGTCAAATTTGGGTTTTGAATATATTGATCATACCATGAAGGGCTTATTTTAGACCTAATCTGGACCTTTCAACTAATCACTATATTTGTACAACTTGGTGTTCAATTGCATCCTCTTCCGTTTTTTCTTTTTAGAGATCATTTTCTTATAGATATTAGATAGCTAGCTGAGATTGTACCATTTGGGATTACAGTTTCACTTATAGTACTATATAAATAAGCCTCTGATCTATCCCTCTTTCTAGTACTGTATATGTGGTTAATTAAACTTGAAGTACTTAATTAGATCAAAGAAATACAGTAACAGCATGCTTCTTCTCTCTCCCTCTAAATTGAGTAAATATTTATGGGCCAAATGACACCGACGAGTTATCTATTTTTAAACAAATGAGACATTGATTAGGAATAATGATCACACTGAATTTATGAGACCGAAGTTGATGTTGATATGAATTAGTACTGTGTATTTTTTATCATTACTTATTTGGTATTTATATTATTGATCTCATCTCCTTAATTTTAAACGAAGATAGAATCGTAAGTTTAAGTTAAGCTTAAAAATTAATAACAATAATTATAGCATCTAATTACATAGATGCAGCATATCTTGCAATAAGAGTTAAAGAAAAAAGTATGTAAATAGTTAGGCAATGTCCTAAATATATCTATATATAATCAAATCCCAAAAGTGATCATCAAGATTGGCACTTAGTACATATAGGCAAATGTGAAAGTTATTACCTTTTAGATTTGTCTATATATATGCCAAAACTCCCTAATTCGTTTCAGTTCCTTGATCTTTTCTCTCACAAAAACAGCACTATTAATATCCTGATCTCTTTTTTCCCATATTTAAAAGAGAATGTAAACAACTTTTTAGTACTATACAATTCTTGTTGTTTTCCTTGAAATCAAATATTTGAAGACTAGGGTTTATCAAGAAATTAAAGATTTAGAGCAAGAGATTATGTTTTCTTAGCATCAAATTAAGCATATATAAAATGCAGATCGTATGAGAATGGTTATAAATAATGATTCATAAGCAATGATATACTTTCCAATAGGTCTTTTAAGTAAAACCAAAAAGCAAAACTTTATGGGTTTAAGTACAAAACGTATCATGGTATGTGGAGATATGGTCGTTAAAGAAACAAAGTTGCACTTTAAAATTGTGTAGACCTTGTAAGGAAACTCTAAATAATAAGTTCAAGTTCATCCATCCATATAATTCGACTCTAGCAGTTAGAATAAGATAAATTCAATTAAAACTCTCCAATTATTTCTTTATTTTTGATTATCTATAATTCTCAACAATGAGTAATTATTTGTGATTTCATTTTGAATACAATTTAATTATTATTTTTCTGTGCTTATAAACCAAAAGCATTCCCATTTCCATTAAGCATCACCTCATATTTTATATAAACAGATTGCTCCAATTGAATCGGTGTGGAAAGTATAACAAAAAAAAAAAAAACTTACCAGGTGCGGCGACAGCTGAAATTCGGCGTGGAAAACATCAACACTCTGGTCAACGACACTGTCTACCTCCGGCAGGGCTCCTACGGGTCGCAAGGTGTTAGTCTCGAAAAAATTGGTGTAAAAAACACAGAGAGAGAGTCTCAGAGGAAATCTCAGACCGCAAATGTCCACAGACAGAAAGTTTTTCAAACTGCCCAGACAAATCTCAGAGGAAATGAAGGTAGGAAAGTTGAACAAAAAAAAAGAAAAACCCTTACCTACTGCGGCGACAACGAATCTCCGGCGTGCAAAACAGCAACAATCTGGCCAACGACGCTGTCTAGCTCCGGCGGGGATCGTACGGGTTGCAAAGTGTTGTTTCAAAAAAATTTTAGTGAGAGAGAGCGTTGAAAACGGAGAGACGATCGAATCCTTCTCAGACAAGATGAAGAGGCTGAAATTTTTTGAGCTCAGAAGCGGGTGAGGGGAAAGCTGGGTTTTGGGAATATATATTCTCTTTTAGCGACGACATATATCGTCTCTAAATATATACCTACCAAAATGACAACGTATTAGGATTCAACGACGACATTTATCGTCGCTTAATATGCGAAGACCGCGAATTTATGGCGCGTGTTTCAGAATTTCAGCGACGAAATTTTTGCAAATATTCAGCGACGATTAAGTCGTCGCTAAATATAATAAACGACAACAAATATCGTCTCTAAAAATTTTATTACACAAGCGAAAAATCGAATTCTGCACAGATTTAACGACGACAATATCGTTGCAGAAAAATAATGTCGTCGCTAAAATTTTAGTCGCTAAATCATACAATTGTTGTAGTGAAAAGGCTTGAACTTTGACCTTAGAATTTCCTTGTTCTTCCTCCTCATACTTGATTTTGCTCCACAACATAACTTAAAGGCTTGAAATTCATCAAAAATTTGAGAGAGAATTGCCTAAGAGGGCGGTTTTCTTTAGGAGGAAAATAGAACTTTTTTTTTTTTTTTTTTTTGTTCTTGTTGCATAAAAACAATGATGAATAAAGCTTGATTTTTATAAACTTTGATGACTCACCATATTAGTCATCACTTAACATTATTTGATAGAAAAGTTAGCTTAACTTGGCATTGTATGATTTTGCCACCTCAAGGGGTTGTGGTGGCAATTTTTTCACTTTCAAGGCAGTACTTAGGTGGGTCCTATATTAATTTTGACACAGTCTATATTTATACTGATAGTATTTTTCTTCAACTATCGGTATTCTTTTCTATATAATTCATGAGGTCCCACAACCTCCCATACTTATTTACATCCACCACTTAATGTAATTCTAATATTATTAAACTTTGTATAGTCTAAATTTATACTGACAGTATTTTTCTTATACTGTCGATATATTCTCTATATTGTTACGAGCTTACACAATATGCCTTACTCATTTATGTCCTCTACTGCTTTAACTTTAAACAGTCTAATTTTTGTACTGTTTAACCTTAAACAGTTCAATTTCTACATTGTATTACTTTTACAGTGTAATTTCTATACTGCATAACGTTATCAGTGTATTTTTTTACACTACATTATTCTAATACGGCATAATTTTTCATATTTTTACACAGTATTTTTTTTAAATTGTATTTTTGTCTTAGCATTTGTTGCAACACATTTTGCAACAATTAATCTTTTTAGCTTATTTCCATATCATTCCTTTTTTATTTAAGACTATGGCATGATTTTTACCCTTAAAAATCCCCTTTTTGCTTTTATGAACTTTATCATAAAAATTGGATTAAACAATAATCCTTGTGACACATATTTCTACTTAATTTAATCCTTAAGTTATTAAAATTTTAATGTACTAGAAATGCTCGGGTGTCACAAAAGATGTGTGGTTTGATATTTCATTTTGAGTCCTTTTTCATCCTCATAGGGTTTTGATCCCGCTGTTCACAAAACTGTGAGCCATAATCTAGTTTATAGTGTACTTTTTAGACCGAGTCCTACTGTTTTGTTAGTAGTGGTGTTATAACCATTAGGTTAAATAGGATTGCTCTTCATTTTAAATCCTTTTCATCCCCATGAAATTATAACTTCTAGGGTGTTTGGAAGAGTGGTGGGAACCAGTGGTAAGAACCACTTTTATTGTAGCATGTGAGAGCTTTATACTGTAGCATATTTTTTTATTGTTACTGTAGCATGTGAGAGCTTTATACTATTCATAACTGAGATTGTGGTGGGAACTGAGTGGTTCCCACCACTGCCAAACACCCCCTTCATTACTCATAAAACTGTGGGCCCTAATTTAATATATAGTATACTTTTTAGATCGGGTCTTACTATTTGTTAGCATAACCCTCTGAGGTTAAATAAGATTGTTCTACGTTCAAATAGTTATTCAGTCTATTTTAATAAAAAAGAACTTACAAAAATGCCCCACAAATGCACCACCTAATTAAAAATCCTCTCAAACAAACTATATATTAAAATTTCTTCTTTATTTGAAATTGCGGATTTATTAAAAGACCAAGTTACTATTTCTTTAGAAATGGAACCTAGCAGGTTCTATTCCAAAACCCATCATGGAATCTGCCAAAATTCGTCTTTGGTCACTAAAGCGGGATGCCAAATTAGAACCTACAAGGTTCCAATTTAAACCTATCAGATTCCAACTTTTTTTAAATAAAGAAGTGCTGACCACCTCCAGTCGACGACAAGGGTGCCAAATTAGAACCTATTAGGTTTCAATTTAGATCCTACCAGACTCTAATATTTTTTTGAAACAAAGAAATGTCAACCACCTCTGCTTGTCGGTACTAGTGTCGGGTTGTGACTTGCTAGGTTTCAACTTAGAACTTACCAGATTCTAACATTTTTTTTAAACAAAACAGCCCCAACTGTCTCTTGTCATCGGCACAGGTGGTTGGCTGTAACCTGCCAGGTTTCAACTTAAAACCTACCAGGTTCCAACGTATATTTTTCTAACCTATCAAGTTCTGTCTCAAAAACCACCGAGTTTTGTCGTCAAACTAGCGAAACCTGTCAGACTTCGCCCTAGAACTTGCTAAATTCTAAAAAAAAAAAAGTGCTGATCAAATAAAAAATGTGTCTATATCAAATTAAATAACAACAAAATCCTTTGTATCAAAGAGCATATCAAACAAAAATGCGTTTGCAAATCAAACAAATCTTTTTTTCTTTTTTTGTTTTTAAACTAAAATAACCAAAGTCCTTTGGCAATCTAACAACAATAACAAATAGACAACAACAAATCCTTTTTTCCTCAAAATGATAACAAACAGATCTGAACAGCTATATCAATTTTTTTCGTCTCTCAACATCGTTCTATTGTTCAGTACTTGCACCGCACTGGCGACAGAGGAGATCGGGAGAACAAGAGGCGAAGATTGGTTCCCGTGCTTCCGCCATGGTAGATTAAAAGTTGCTGTTGTCAGATCTTTGTAAATCGAAAGTTGTCGCCTTTGACCTTGGCAAATTGAAGGTCGCGCCATTAGATCTTTGCAGATTGAAGGTTGCCGCCATCAGAGCTTCATGAATCAAAGGTCACTGGCGCTTTGCGCTGTGACCAAGGAGATCAAGAGATCAGGAGGCGAAGATCGATACTCGTGCTTCCTCCATGGAAGATTGAAAGGCGCCATCGTCGGATCTTTGTGAATCGAAAGTCGCTGTTGTCGGCCATGGCAAATCAAAGGTAGCGTCATCAGATCTTTGCGGATCAAAGGTTGCCACCGCCGAAGCTTCGTGAATCAAAGGTCAACACCGTTGAAGGCCCATGCAGATGAAGAACTCAGTCGCGACTTCATCTTCCTCAGGAGCTTTGCGCGGCAGCACCGACGCCACTAGAAGAGAGAGAGAGAGCAAGGTAAACGAGCATCATGGAGGTGGAGGTCTTCGTCGGCGCGCCGTCATGGACGACGATCGAAGAGAGAGCTCCAAGATAGATGATGGAGAGAGGGAGGAGAGAGAAAGAAAAGAACAAGTAAAAATGCGAGAAAAAATGCATCGAGCTAGAGAAGAAAGAGAAGAGAGAGGGGAGGAGAGAGACAACAATGTTGTTTTGTGTTGGTTTAAATCAGGTAAAAAGTCAAACAATAAATCAAAATAAAAACAAAATAAGTGAAAAAAGAGTTGTTTTGAAAAGTTAAAAGGTGAGCGCATTTTTGATAAGGGTGCCGATATAGAGGCATTCTATGTAGTTTTTTTTTTTCTTCATTTTTTTTTTCCTTTTTTTTCATGGTACATAGATAGAGATATATTAGATTATGGATGGTCATTTAGATGTCAAATTTTTGTTTCTAACTAATTTTTTTTAAGCAATATTGTGTAGAACACAACACTTTTTGGAGACAAAAATACTAGCAACTACATCAAAACCTAAAATTACACACAAAAAGAGAACACCAAACAATTACAACTTCGGATGCCACTAGAGACTTTCACCCAAACTGGCACACACCACACCTTTTTTTCCTTAATTTTGCACCCTGCTGGAACACTTTGCCGTAAATCAATTGGAAGAAGGAGACCTTATTTATAGCTGAGAGAAACTTGGACCAACATCAAAGATACCAAGCACACCATGCCAACAATGTCTACATTTGTTGTCCCTATTTTTCTATTTTTCTGTTATTTATTTGACACATCATTTATATTTAACGTTAAAACATATAAATAAGACCTAAATATTAAAAGTAATGATACAATTCACTAAAGTGTCAAAATTTAAGTAGGGATAGTCAAGAGGACATTAGATTTTGATTCATGGTGATACTTAGCATTAATCAGATCATAGTAGCTCTTGATAGGTTATCATACTATGAGCCTATTTTCATTGGTGAGACAGGGAGGGTATCTGATTGGGCATGGGCCATGTTGATTCTTAGCATGAAGAATAGTTGAATGGTTGATAATATTTAAATTTTATTTTTCGTAGATGTCTAAACATTTCAAAAATTGAAAATTTTGCTTTTTATAGTACATTTAGGAGCATGGTTGGAATCACAAACCAAAATTACTACATATATGTACACTATTTAACTCAATATAACAAGATGAAAATTACTACATATAGCACTATTTTGTTTTGGAACTTTAAACCTAATAGATCGTATCAAAATTACAATAATTTTCCTCTAAAAAAATTAATATGGGTTTCATGACCTCAAATTTTTGTTTTTGTTTTTCTTATAAAACTTTTTGTACGCTTTTTATTATTATTAAAAGAGTAATAGATTTATAAGGTATTTGGTAAAGTTGGTTAGAACTAAATTTTTGGTTAGGAAACAATATAAAGCTCTCACATGTTACAATAAAAGGCAAAAAGTTGTTAAATACCATAGGCTATGTTTGTTATGCGGGATAAGGACTAGGATTGGGATAAATAATCCCAATCCCATGTTTGGGAACAAATGTGGATCGGATTAATTATCCGTTAACCACAAAATAGTCTCAAACTTGTGGGATAACTAATCCCACTAAAAAGGGTGGGATTATTTGTCTAGGATTGGATTAGAGTGTTTCTCCAACCCAATTGTCATCATAAAATCTGCCAAGCAACCATGATCATCGTAGCGCACTTTGTCATCGTCGGCCCACTCCCATCTGATCCACCGTGGTCACCCCGAGCCACCTCTTGGAGATCGTCGTTTCAGCCAGCCACACCCTTTATATCTCCTTCGCTTGCAATCTAGCTAGCCAGCCAGCCAACCCATTGTGTAATCAGAGATGCTAGATATTCAAAGAAGCCCACTCTCCTTATTTGGGCCAATTGTCAGTGCTGCTCTCGAGTGGCCACCGGCCTTTGACTCTCGGAGAGGGGGTAGGCTAGCTTTGGTTTTGGTTGAAAGAAGGGGAAATGGCGAGGCTGTGGTGGTCGGGGCTAGCAAGAGGTGGAGGATGAAAGGGATGAGGAGATCTCCGTCGGTGAGGTCCAGGTTGGGACAAGGGAGGAGGAGGAAGCCCTGTCGGCATGGTCCATGGTCTTCCCATGGCTTGCGCAAAGAAGGGTGGGTCGGAGATGGCGTTGGGGTGGGGGAAACTTCGAAAAAATTGGTGAGTTTGAGTACATGGATGACCACAGCTCAGTAATCACATCCTAAGAGAGTAGTTCTGAGGAATTGTGCTGTTTTCGTGGCTTTTGCAAAGTCAGTCTCTGGCCAGAAACTTTAGAATTGAACGGAGGAGTTTGGAGGATAAAGTAATAGTTATGTCATATTGTTGGTATTGCACAAGGTGACAATATAATATAATTTGCATTTCACAACTTGTTTTTGTGTTGGAACACTAAGAGATTGTGTGTTATAGTTTATTTTTAATTTTGAATCTTATAATTCTTTTAATATATGTATAAATTATTATCATATCCAATCGAATTCAGTCTGATGACACATCAAATATAGGATTATTTGTCCAGCTCCCTAATCTAACAATTTAAAAACACATAATAGGATTTAGCATAATCCAATCTAATCTAATCTAGTCCAATCCAAACTGAGTAATCCAATCCAGTCCGACATGCCAAACATGACCATAGTGTTTTAAATCAAAAAATTGGTTTAACCTTATTAGTGTAGGGTAGATATATTTAGGATGCAAATCTAATTAGAATATACATTTTCCTTTTTTGTTAGATGATTATTCCCTTAGGTTCGTTTAAAAAATATTGTAGATAACGTGGGAATACAGAACTATTTGGCAGTAACATTTTTCCATTGCAATATCTTCCCCAAATAAATAAATGAATGCCCGCGTATGTAAAAAGCGTCAATGTACGGAAAAGAAAAATAAAATAAAGCTTCTCTCTTAAGAAAAATATAAAAGGAAGCTTTTAATTTTTTTCCTTATTTAATTAGAGCAATCCCGTTTAATATCATATGGTTGTAATCCTGTTATTCATAAAACAGTTCAATTTAGTTTAAGAAGTACATTATGTTAGGACTCGTAATTTTGTAACTAGTAAGATTTTAACTATGAGGATAAAAAGAATTTTTCATTTACTTAATAATTTTAGCTTCAGTATGAACTGGAGCCAGAAAAAAAAGAAGAAGATGATACTAGTGCAAAAAAAAAAGAGAAAAAAACCCGGCTATATGGCAAATAATTCCTGCAACCAGATTTTTTTTTAATTTTTTATTTTTGGATTCTCATTTAATTACATTCCAAAATAAACTTTCAACCTTGCCCCATTAATTAGACGACAAGATCACTATTCTAAAATCAAAATCATAATACAAAATTGAAATTCTATATCAATATGATTAGTAATAGGGTAAAACTGGTTCTCTGTCTCCTTGGTGTTCTTTTCTTCCAAGATTTGTGAAAGTGTTCATGTTAACATTACCAACAATTTGGGCCCTGTTATAACTCAATTTTCAATGATTCTACGTCGACAACCTGAAAGTTAGGATCCTCAATGCAAACTTGATTCAAGTAATTTAAGGAGCTTTAAATGATCTAAAGCAACAATTTGTTATCAGCTTAAGAATAATTCTTAGCTTCATAAAAGAATCCTAGTAAACACTACTATAGATGGAAGGTTAGACGATGGATTAAAATTGTCCGTCATCTAAAGATAAGACGATAGTTAATCAAACTGTTGTCTAATCTAACAGCTTAATATGTGATATATACTAAAAAACCGTCGTCTAATGCATGTGTGAAATATCACAAGCGTGCATAAAAGAGCATATTAAACGATAGTTTTTATAAAATTTTTGTAAAGTTCAACAAAATATAGTTATTTTAGTTTAAAATTTTAATTTCACTACGTCCTCCTTAAAAAAAGGTTTCAAACTCCACCACCGATTGTCATTTTTGCATGAAAGAAATAACATTTTAATTTCCGAGGTGTTTGACAAGTCGGTTCCAAGCAACCAATTCCAACTAATAACAATATAAAGCTTTAAGCTGTTATATAAAAAACAAAAAATTACTACGATGTAGAGTTCTTATATGTTATATTTTTCAAACCAAAATTTTCAGTTTCAATTGTTGTTTCGAACATACTATTTATCTTGAAGGACCATTGCGTTGCATGTTCACAAAAAGACATGATTTTAGGCAATGGACTTGTTTTCGTTTGGTTGAACGATAGGTAGTTGGTCTCAGCACTAGGATAACATTAAAAAAAAAAAAGTTCATTTTTCACTCATTTCTTTTCCACGTTGTCGGGTGTTTGAAGGGTGGTAGAACTGTTAATTAGAACCACTTTTATTTTAGCATGTGAGAGCTTTATATTGTAATAATTTTTTTAATTGTTATTGTAACATGTGAGAGCTTTACATTATTTATAACTAAAAAAATAATAAAAACCACCTATCCAAACACTCGGCACATTTCCCATACAAAGCCATGGAAAATGAAAATTTAACACCACTAAATCACCGACTATCCACATAATCCTACCAAAAGCATATAATACAATAATAAATAAAAGATGAAGGAAATTTCTATTATAAAATATTGCATCATTGATGGAGTATTATTTTTCAATCCTCTGATGTTTTTATAATCAATCTATTTTGTATACTTTGACGCAATTTTGATTATGACTAATCTTGTGAAAATAGTGTTGAAGCTTAGAAGTTTGAGTTATATATAAAATTTTTACATGTTATAATGTAAAACAAAAATATGTTACAATTTATATATCTTATATGTTATAATATTTTAGCTCATTTTTAGTTCAAATTTATTTGTCAAACACTCTTAGAGTGTTTAAAAAATTTGATTAGAATTGAAATTTTTGAACTAAACTTGTAACATATAAAAGTTTTACACTACAGCTTATATTTTTTATCACTATAACATTTGAGAATTTTATAACGTAGCCACCAAACACCTTTATATCTAACAGTGAAAAATTGGAACCTCAGTAATATAAAGCCTGATCTTTGAAAAAAAAAGAATCAAAATAAGAAATTTTTCTAGTAAAACCAATAAATAACCTCTATTTAGTTAAGAGTGGTTTCAACTATAAATTTAATTTAAATAATGTTAAATTTTTATATATTATAATAAAAAAATAATTACAATATAAACTTTTTACATATTATTATAAATACAATTTTTATTAATAGTTCTCACCGCTTACTAAGGGTGTGTTTGGTTTGAGCACTTTTTTTACTCAAATCACGGTTCGAATTATTTCTCTCATAAAAATTTAAATCTTCATTCAAATACTCTATTCAAATACTCGAACCAAACAGACCCTAAACATCCCGTGAGTTAGTTACCTAAAATAAAAAAGAGAGAGATTATACCACAAGCTTGTTTAAAAAATAAAATCCATTAAAAATATGGTCAAACAACTCTCGCTTCAAATCGTGCCTCCTGCAGGGGCCAGTTCTTCGCTACAACAGTACGGCAAGAAAAGAAAAAAGAAGAAAAAACCCAAAAAATTCAACGACCGTGTAATTCAACCGTCTTTTCAAAGTCTCCTCTTTTGCTCCACTCCACAAGTCCAACCTCCCCTCTCTCTCTCCAAAGCCTTCCAACTTTCTCTCTCTAGAAAAGCTTGGTCGCTACCTTTCCCGGCATCGTCCGCCATGGACGCGGTGGCCACTCACCTCGTCCGCTGCGGAATCGAGCCTTTTCGCCGGAGCTTCCCGAACTGGAGATCATCGCCTTACAGAGCATATCGGATTCCCAAACGGACAGGGCGGGTTTTCGCCGTGGCAACAGAGCCTAAGCCGGTTCGTACTGGCTGGGCGAAATCTCCGACTCCGAACGGCGTTAATGGCTACGCGAGGTCTCCGTCGTCCAAAGCCGTCAATGGAATTTCCACGGTGAGTTGATCGGTGTTTTTTTGTGGAATTTACCATTGTTGAAGTTGATAATTGTTTATGTTAAATTCTTGTTGTGGAAGAGAAGATGAACTGATAATTTTATAGGAACGAAATGCAGTTTTTCAATTTAAATTAAAATTTCAAGACCCAATTTTGTATCTGCTTAGTAGTTACTGGGAATTTTTTGGTTAATTTTCCAAACAGTGGAAGTTATAGGAGGTTCAATTGTATTTGCATTTCTTGGTTTGGGAAATGGCAGAGGATAGGAGATGTTTTGCAGGAAATAAAATTGAGTAAGGGCGCAAATGGAAGAGAACGAAGAATTGGCAATACTCATGAGACGTCTCAGAGGACAGAATTTAAGGGATTCGCAGTTTGCCGAGGATAACATTCAGATTCGTCTTGTTGAGGTATTTGTGGTTGTCATTGCTTTACTATTTGCATTCTTGGGTTGAATGATATTTGGTTACTTTTCTGTAATTTTTCTATACTCTCTCATATTGTGATGAACATAGTAAATTTCATGCCTGAAATAGGGGGGAAAAAAGAATCAAAGGAAACAAAGAATAGGAAAGTTAAGAATGCAAGACCTTGATACTGATATGCACTTTAATTATATACTTTGAAGAATTAAAAAAGTAAAATAAGGTCCCAATAAACTATCCCACACATAAATGGTTAAGCTATTTCCCAAAGTTTTGAATAACATATGTTGTAAGTCAGAGGCTAGTTTCTCTTTTAAAGCATTAAAAATTAAGCACAAATATATTGTAAAGGGATGTTGTTCTTTATGCTTTTTTCCTTGTGAAGCCCTGACAACCAAAGCTTTCAAGTCGGAAAAGCCGCTCGCTGTTATTGTTGGTTGGTGATATATGTGCTGTTTGCCCTTACATAGGTAGATGAAAGCAGCGAATTTCTCCCTCTGGTATTTGATCCTGCGAGCATCTCTGCTTATTGGGGAAAATGTCCACGCGCTGTCGCTACACGTATTGTCCAATTGTTGTCCGTTGCAGGTGGTTTTCTTTCACGTATTGCATGGGATGTCGTAAACAAGAAGGTCAAAGAGGTAAAATTATTTGTCAGCTTGCTTTTATTTTTAAGTTGTTGGTATGGTATTAAATTATAGACAAGTTCACCCAAAAAAAATCTTCTGAGACAACTAATCAATCCAAGGGCGTCAACCATGTTCATATATTATTTCAGATATGAATTTTCTCAATTTCATGTATCATTTATTTGTCCATTTTCTTTATTACTATTATTTTTACCTCATTGCTCCACTACGGTTACAGTGGCACAAATTTTATCCATCTTGTGGCGACAAAATATGAACCTTTTGACTTCTAGAACTTCCTATGCATCTACAATCTAAAGAATGTACTGTTTGGTTTTAACATTTTTGTTCTTGTTTTTCTTGTTCTCAGAATGAAGTTGCTAGAGCGATTGAGCTAAGGGAGATAGTAGCCTCTTTGGGTCCAGCATATATCAAACTTGGGCAAGCATTAAGCATTTGACTGGATATACTGTCGCCAACTGCAATGATTGAGCTGCACAAGCTTTGTGATAAGGTAAAGTTTTTGTGGGCTTTTGTTGTCTGTTCAATGTTGAGAGATTATCAAGTTGAATTCAAAGCAGGTAGAAGTCATCCTTTACATAAGTGGCTTGAGAAACAAATAAGTGAGATAATCTATTGAGAGGTTTTCAAGTATATGATAATTAATGACAGTTGTTACATTAAGTTAGTAATTCTTAGCAAAAATCAGAGTAAAAACTGCCTGTCTGTGATTTTCTTCATTTGCTTTTTGAAGCTGATTTTTGCGTTTGGTTGTGAAGGTTCCTTCATTCCCAGATGATGTAGCTATGGCTCTAATTGAGGAGGAGCTTGGTCAACCGTGGCAGAATATCTACTCTGAACTCTCATCTTCTCCGATTGCTGCTGGCAATATCTCTGATATTCATTTTAAAAGATTATGCTCTCTGGTTGTAATAAAAAAGTTTAACCTTTTGGTATTTGGAAAAAAAATCCTGTTCCTTTGTTTTTGAGGATATCTCATCCTGTTTCCTTGTTATTGATTAATTATCAATGAAAAGGTGTTTTCTTATAAAAAAAAATGAAAAAAAAAAAATCACATAGTTTAGTCTTCTGAAGTTCATGGCTAGTATGTTATTCAATCTCATGTTGTAAATCCATGGCAGCATCCCTTGGACAAGTGTACAAGGGCCGATTGAAAGAAAATGGTGATATGGTGGCTGTTAAAGTGCAAAGGCCTTTTGTTCTTGAGACTGTAACAATTGATCTCTACATCATGCGGAATCTGGGTTTGGTTCTGCGAAAATTTCCTCAGGTAGTTTTTTTTCCTATAACATCCTTAAGAGTAATTGAACTCCTTCAAATACTTCTTTGATGTAAATGGGGTGCATGTAGCATTAATGATGTCTTTTCCTCTCCTCGATCCTTCTTGTTGATTCATTTCGGATTTCTGTAGATGTTGTTGGATTGGTTGATGAATGGGCAGCCCATTTCTTTGAAGAGCTGGATTATGTTAATGAAGGTGAAAATGGAATGCTTTTTTCTGAAATGATGAGGAAGGACCTTCCACAGGTGACTCTTTTTATCTTGCTTTTGTTACCTCCAAACTTCATTTTTATTTTATTGATATTAAGTATAATATAAACAAGATGATCAAACTACATCTTAGCAGGAATAGATGCTATTCTGTTCTTGCTAAACATTATATTTTTCTTTGGACATTGGCACCATTTAAACTCAACAATATTGTAATCTAGATTTGTACTGACGGAACTGCATGCTGCAGCTAATTTGCTAGCCTTTTATTCTATGTAATCGTAGGATGTACTAGTGGTTTATACATGTTTGTTTAAAAGTCTTGCTAGCCAAGGATTGCAACACAAAAAATTTACTGTGAGAAAATACGTTTATTTTTTAGGAAATATTGTAATCCTTGATTTCAGGGAATTAGTTTGGGTAGCCTAAGGATAGCCTAAGATTAGGGGATTTTTCTTATTTTATTTAAGATTTTTCTGATTTTAGTTTTTCCTAGTTTTACCACTCAGTTGTAAATATATACGTGTAAAAACCATTCCTAATTCAATAGAATTGATGCCTTTTTCATTCATGGTATCAGCACCCTGGGTGCTTTCTCTGGGGAATTCGATTTTTTTTTTTCTGGTTCTCATTTCAGAATTTTTTCCTCTTTTTTTCCTTTTTCGCCCCATTGTTTCTCTACTTGGATTTGGTTTGCCATTTTTTGGTTCTCAATCCAGAATTTTTTCTTCTTCTTCGCCCGTTGTTTCACTTCTATTTCTCTCGATTCCTCTTAAGCCATGTCAAACACCACGGAAGTCAGCCACACCTCTCAATCGCACTCCATCGATAATCAGGCCAGCGAGAGCAACCACTTTGCTAACGGGGAATTACCCAACTTCCAGGCTACCTATAGATTGAATGGAAAAAATTATTTAAAGTGGTCACAATTGGTGAGGACACACTTAAAGGGCAGAGGCAAATTAAGTCATTTGCTTGGAAATGGCCCTAAGAAAGGGGATCCAAAATTTGGCGCATGGGACGAGGAAGACTCAATGGTGATGTCTTGGCTTTGGAATTCTCTGTCTCCAGAAATCAGTGATACCTGTATGTTTCTCAATACTGCCAAGGAAATTTGGGAAGCTGTCAAACAAACATATTCAAAAGTTCATGATGCTGCACAGATTTATGAGATTAAGACAAAGATTGCTGCTACTAAACAAGGAAGTCGGACTGTCACTAAATACTCCATCCTTCTACAGTCTTTGGCAAGAAATGGATCATTATTAATGCATCCATATGAGGTGTAGTGAAGATGCAGCCACGCTGAAGAGGTTTGTTGAGAAAGAAAGAATTTATGAATTTTTGGTTGGGCTTAATATCGAGTTTGATGCAGTACGGGTTCAAGTACTTGGCAAGGAGGATTTGCCATCTCTCAATGAAACAATTTCAATAATTCATGCTGAAGAAGGAAGAAGAGGAGTTATGGTTGAAAATGTACCCGAGGAAAGCTCGGCATTAGTGTCAAAAACAAGCGGGAAAAGTACTGCATTAGAGCAGTCAGCCACCGAAAGAAGCAAGCAACCAGATCGGCCAAAGCCCTTTAATCGAGATGATTTTTGGTGCACCTACTGTAAAAAACCTCATCACACCAAAGAGAGGTGCTGGAAGCTTCACGGTAGGCCACAGGTCCTAAATAAGAATGAAACAGCAAGGGGAGGACAAGGAAGGGGACATATTCAAGCTCATGTTGGAGTGCAGCCAACGGATGATGACAGCAAGCAAGGAGCATCTCCTGGATTCAATAAAGATGAGATTGAGAGATTGAAGAATTTTCTGAACTCACTGGAGAAGCCATCATCATCAGCAAGTACTTCTAATGTAGCCTTCTCAGGTATATCTACCCCTTCTCATATCCCTAATGCTTTGGATAATGTCTCAAACACATGGGTCATTGACTCAGGAGCCACAGACCATATGACCTTTTCATCCACAAAATTTATCTCATACACACCGTCCTAGTAGTAAGAAAATCACCATAGCTGATGGTTCAGTCATTACAGTTGCTGGTCAAGGGGATATCTTTATTACCAGTGCACTTACACTAAAAAATGTTCTCCATGTCCCAAAACTGTTCACCAACCTCCTGTCAATCCATAAACTAACCAAAGAAGCTAATTGCAGTGTGACTTTTTATCCTTCTCACTGTGAATTCCAGGAACAAGGTACGAGGAAGATGATTGGACGTGCTAGGGAAAGAGATGGCCTCTACTATCTTGAAGAACCGAGTGCGCAACATAGAGTTGAGAATCGTTCCTCTTTGTCATTCCTTTCTGAGTCATTCAAATCCAATAAAGACAAGATTTGGCTTTATCACCTTCGTCTTGTTCATCCATCATTTCGTGTCCTTAAAATTTTATTTCCTTCATTATTCAATAAAATTGCAGTTGAAAGTTTTCATTGTGATGTATGTGAACTTGCAAAGCATAAACGTGCTGTTTTTCCAATAAGCAATAAAAGAACATCTATTCCATTCACTGTTGTTCATAGTGACATTTGGAGGCCTTCTACTGTACCCACCATCTCTGGTGCTCGTTGGTTTGTTTCATTTATTGAGGACTGTACTCGTATGACATGGATCTTTCTCTTAAAAAACAAATCGGATGTGAGTCTTGTGTTTCAAAGTTTTTTTAATATGATTCAAACACAATTTGGGGTTGGGATTAAACGGTTCCGATTTGATAATGCGAAAGATTATTTTAATCAAGTCCTTTCTCCATTCTTCTAATAACATAGCATCATTCATGAGTCATCCTGTATTAGCACTCCCCAACAAAATGGAGTGGCCGAACGAAAAAAAGGCCATCTTTTAGTAGTTACCCGAGCCCCCCTTCTTCAAAAACATGTTCCAAAAATTTTTTGGGGGGAAGCCGTCTTAACCGTAGCTCACATCATAAATCGCCTTCCCACGGGGGTACTCAATTTTGAGAGTCCAGCACAAGTATTTGCAAAATTCTACCCCCACTTCCAGGTTACCAAGAACCTTGTTCCAAAAATTTTTGGCTGTGTTGCCTTTGTTCATGTCCATTCACACCAAAGAGGCAAACTTGATCCAAGGGCTCTCAAATGTGTCTTTGTTGGTTACTCGTCCACTCAAAAGGGCTATAAGTGCTATCATCCTCCCACACGAAAAGTTTGTCCGCTGATGTCAACTTTGTTGAAAATGATCAATACTTTCACCATTATTATCCTCAGGGGGAGATGACATTCATGGAAGATAAAGATAAAGATTTTTTTCTTCTTGATCTACCCGTGTCTAAGACATCTACTTCCATTCCAGTTCAGTCCAAGCTCCAATCTGAGCCTTTGCAATCCCAGCCGTCGTCTGTTCCTGTCCAATCCGAGTTCCCTCCTATGCCAACTACACTCACTCAGCACCATTATCACCGAGATCTTACTGTTCCTGTTGTTCCCGTGTCAGGAGAAAGAGATTCTCCTTCTACACTTGTTGCACAAAAGATAAACCATGCTCGTCCGCTTCAAGTTTATTCAAGAAAGAAAGAGGCCATCTTCTCAACCATTGCAAGTGCAATCATCTGATCCAAACCCAGTGACTGATGAAGCAAGTAAGTCAACCACTCCTAATTCTAATATACCAGACACCCAAACAGAAGATGATTGTGACATCCCTATAGCTTTGAGGAAGGGAACTAGGACCTGTACCCAACACCCTTTATATCTCTTCATGTCCTACAAAAACCTATCTCATAGTCATAGGGCCTTTCTCACTAGCCTTAATAACATTGCCATTCCCAAAACATTATCTAAGGCACTAGGAGATGAGAGTTGGAGAAATGCCATGAAGGTAGAAATGGAAGCTTTAGAAAAGAACAAAACTTGGGATTTGGTGAAATTGCCAAGAGGATAGAAACCGGTCGGGTGTAAATGGGTCTTTACAGTGAAATATAAGTCCGATGGTTCATTAGAAAGATATAAGGCGAGATTGGTTGCCAAAGGTTATACTCAGACTTATGGCATAGACTATCTTGAGACATTTGCTCTTGTTGCAAAAATGAATACGGTGAGAGTGCTACTATCATTGGCAGCCAACTTTGGATGGAAATTGCAACAATTTGATGTCAAGAATGCGTTCTTACATGGTGATCTTGAAGAATAAATTTATATGGAACTTCCCCTTGGATTTAGTTCTACAAATGAAGAACAAATGGTATGTAGATTGAAGAAGGCATTGTACGTACTCAAACAATCTCCGAGAGCTTGGTTTGGAAGGTTTACCAGAGTCATGCTAAACCTTGGATTCAGACGGAGCCAAGGTGATCATACATTGTTTGTGAGACATTCAACTTCAAGGAAAGTTATAGCATTGCTGGTTTATGTGGATGACATAATAGTTATGGGAGATGATGTGGAAGAAATTGAAAAGCTAAAGGGATGTCTGGTGAAAGAATTCGAGATCAAGGAACTTGGTAGACTGAAATATTTTCTTGGCATAGAAGTAGCTCACTCACAACAAGGGATCTTCATATCTCGGCAAAAATATATGGTTGATCTTCTGAAGGATACAAGTAAACTGGGATGTAAGCCAGTAGACACACCTATAGAATCCAATCATAAACTAGGTGATGTCCAAGGAGATGCTACAGTTGACAAAGGTAATTATCGAAGGCTTGTTGGGAACTTGATTTTTTTATCACACACTAGACCAGACATAGCATATGCTGTGAGTGTGGTGAGCCAGTTCATGCATAATCCCAAAGAAACTCATCTCAGGGCTGTGAACAGGATCCTACAGTACCTAAAGGGGTCGCCTGGTAAGGGAATTTTGTTTAGACGAGGAGAAGGATTGAGTCTTGAAGCCTATACAGTTGCAGACTATGTAGGGTCAGTGGATGATAGAAGATCAACTTCAGGTTATTGTACATTCTTAGGTGGAAATCTTGTCACATGGAGAAGTAAGAAACAAAACGTGGTTGCAAGATCGAGTGCAGAAGCAGAATTCAGATCAATGGGACTGGGGATTTGTGTGCTCTTATGGCGGAAGATAATTTTAGAAGATTTGAAGATTAAGTGGGAAGGTCCAATGAGATTGTATTGTGATATTAAGTCAGCTATCAACACTGCACATAATCCGATCCAACATAATCGCCCGAAGCATATAAAAGTTGACAGACATTTTATAAAGGAGAAACTTGATAGTGGGCTGATTTGCACTCCGTTTGTCCACACAAAGGATTAGTTGGCATATATATTCACAAACGGACTATCCGGTTCAGTTTTCCAGAATTTAGTTAACAAGCTTGAAATGGATAATATCCATTCATCAGCTTGAGGGGGGTGAGAAAATACGTTTATTTTTTAGGAAATGTTGTAATCCCTAATTTCAGGGAATTAGTTTGGGTAGCCTAAGGATAGCCTAAGATTAGGGGATTTTTTTGATTCTATTTAAGATTTTTCTGATTTTATTTTTTTCCTAGTTTTACCACTCAGTTGTAAATATATACGTGTAAAAACCATTCCTAATTCAATAGAATTGATACCTTTTTCATCATTTACTTTGTTTATTATTGTTGTTGTTGTTGTTGTTTGTTTGTTTTTGTTTTTGTTTTTATTTTCTCTCTCCTCGCGGCCTTGTGGGGGCAGATGGAGCCACTCACGGACTAGGGTTGCGGCCCTCCCTCCCCGCCTAAACTTTTGTTTTCTTTTAAATTTGTAAATGAAATTTAATAAAACAAGTGTTTCATCCCTCTTAAAATTGCACTTAGCCCCTCTTGAAATTTTATTTGGTCTCCCCTAAAATTCTCCATTTCTTTATTTGCTCCAGCTCTGCACTTTCTGACTAATTTTTTTGGCTCCGCCCCTGTGTGGAGGCACTCATGTTTAGTTGTATTCATTTCTGGAATTGACACAACTGTTTATCTGAAAGAATAATTCAGATAGATGTTTGCAAGAGTGCATCAGACAGTATAGAAGATTCTTTTTTCAACTTGTAGTCGTTGATCTTAATCTCAATTCTCAAGTATTTTCGAAAGTGCATTGGTCAAAAAGGCATTTGGTGCCTTTTGAAGTTGTTAGTAGGAAAACTAATAGGAGTTTGATATTACTGAACGTTATTTTTCCTTTTAAACACTCATGATCCCAAGGAATAGCTCGAGTGGCCATAAGTCCTTTTTTCCTCATAATTTCCTAGCAAATTTTCCTCTAATTGACACTTTTAACATCATGTTCCTTGTAGCATCTTGCATAAAAGCTTTTAATGCTTGCTTTATGTTCTACAGGTTGTTGTCCCAAAAACATACAGCAAATATACATTAAGAAAGGTTCTCACTACTCAATGGATAGAAGGAGAAAAGCTTTCACAAAGTACGAAAAGCGATGTTGGAGAATTGGTCAATGTTGGGGTCATCTGCTATTTGAAGCAGGTAATTTGTCAACAGGCTTAGAAATTATATATATAGATATATATATGTATGTGTGTATATATATATATATCTTGGTACGTTTTACGTGATTGGTTTATATTGCAGAATATAGGAGATAAAAGCATCATCTATTCAGAATATGGAAGATAAAATCTTCTTTTCATTAGACTCAAAGTTATATCTTTATAGAATGTTAGAGGACTTATATAAGGTTTACACGCCTAGGCTAAGAAGGGAAAAAACAAGGAGGAAAAAATTATGCTAATTTAATCCCATAATTCCGGGGATATCAAATAAGAAATTCTAACCACTAATTTAGCACAAATTTAGTCCTAGCAATCAGGAATACTAATTACAATTAGTCCTAGCAATCAGGAATACTAATTACGAAAAATTCTATACAGCTGTATTTTCTCACACTCCCCCTCAAGATGGAGAATAGGTGTCTTCCATTCCCAGCTTGGAAATGATTTCATTAAAAGTTGCACTATTGAGTCCCTTAGTGAAGACATCTGTCAGTTGATTTCCAGATGATATGTAGCGTGTGCAAATTAGACCATTTTCCAATTTCTCCTTGATAAAGTGTCTATCTATCTCAATGTGTTTCGTTCTATCATGCTGAACCGGATTGTGGGCTATGTTAATTGCTGATTTGTTGTCACGGTAGAGCTTCATAGGTCCTTCCCACTTGATCTTCAAGTCATCCAAAATGATCTTCAGCCGTAGCAGTTCACATATACCTTGTGCCATTGCTCTGAATTTTGATTCAGCACTTGACCTTGCCACCACATTTTGTTTTTTGCTTTTCCATGTTACCAAATTACCACCAAGAAAGGTACAGTAGCCGGATGTAGATCTTCTATCAGTAGGGGATCCTGCATAATCCGCATCTGTATATGCTTCTAGAGTAAGTCCAGCACCTCTTTTGAATAAAATTCCTTTGCCTGGGCTACCCTTTAAGTAGCGAAGTACTCTAAATGCTGCTTGTTGATGTGCTTCCCTTGGATCATGCATAAACTGGCTGATAACACTTACTGAATAAGCAATATCTGGACGTGTATGAGCTAGATAAATGAGTTTCCCTACCAAACGCTGATACATCTCCTTGTCCACAACCGGATCTTCTCTAGCTTCTCCAAGTTTGTGATTTGGCTCTATTGGATTAGAAACTGGTTTACAAGCAAGCATCCCCGTTTCTTTCAATAAGTCCGTTACATACTTCTGCTGTGAAATAAAGATCCCCTACCTTGAGTATGCCACTTCAATACCAAGAAAATATTTCAGCCTTCCGAGCTCCTTTATTTCAAATTCTCGAATTAGGCATTGTTTCAAGATCTCCTTTTCCTTTTCATCATTTCCTGTCACAATTATGTCATCAACATACACCAGTAGTGCTGTTACTCCCCCTAAATTAGAGTGTTTGATGAAAAGTGTGTGGTCTCCTTGGCTTTGTCTGTAACCTGTGTCCTTCATCACCTTAGCAAATCTCCCAAACCAGGCTCTAGGAGATTGCTTAAGTCCATACAAGGCCTTTCTCAATCTACAGACCTTATTAACGGTTCCTTTTTCTTTGAATCCTGGTGGAATCTCCATATAAATTTCTTCTTCCAAGTCTCCATGCAGAAATGCGTTCTTCACATCATATTGTTGCAGTTCCCAATTAAAAAGAGCTGCTAATGACAACAATATCCGTACTGTACTCATTTTTGCAACTGGTGCAAATGTCTCCTGATAATCAACTCCATATGTCTGAGTATATCCTTTGGCTACCAATCTTGCCTTGTATCTCTCAAGCGAACCATCAGCTTTATATTTTAAAGTGAACACCCACTTGCAGCCAACCAGATTCTTCCCTTTCGGTTGATCAACAATCTCCCATGTCTTATTCTTCTCCAATGCATACATTTCCTCTTTCATAGCATCCCTCCACTCACTTTTAGATAATGCCTCAGATAAGGTGTTTGGAATTGACAGTATTGAGATTCACAAGAAAATTTCTGTGTGATGGTGAAAAACGCTTAAGAGACACATAGTGGGATAATGGATATAAGGGTCGATTTCTGCATTCTCTAGTACCTTTCCTCACAACAATAGGTAAATCAAAATCATTTGTTTGTGTAGAGATCCTCGGGAAGTTTGTTAGGGTTAATCTTGATTTTTATTATCTTTTTCAGTTAGAAACAAAATCTATAGAATAATTGCCTGCAAGCAAATATTTAGAAATATCTAGAGTTAGTTAGCTTCCCTGATTTTTAGGAATATAGGATTCTACATTCTCTATATATTTGTACTCATTAGCTTATGAAAATATCAGAAAAAATCATTCTGAGACACTTTTATGGTATCAGAGCCACACGCTCTATATTGCGACTCTTCCTCTCGTTTTTTCGTTTTCTCCCGTCCGTAAAAAACGACGATGAGCGCAGAGCAGGAGGTGTCCTTGTCAACAACATCTTAGGTGCCGGTTCCAACTCAAACATCTGCATCCTTTGGAGAAGGGCAGTCACTGCAGATAACAAATCGCAAACTCGAGGGAAGAAACTTCCTTCAATGGTCTCAATCAGTACTCCTTGTGATATGCAGGCGCGGCAAGATGGGCTATGTTACAGGAGAGATTTGTAAACCTGAGGCTGGTGATCCTTCCTATGCTTCATGGGAACTTAATAACTCCATTGTCATGGCATGGCTCATAAACTCGATGGAACCTCACATCAGGCGCACATATCTTTTTCTTCGGACAGCAAAAGCTATATGGGATGCTGTAAGGGAGAATTACTCAGACCTGGAAAATGCCTCTCAAATCTTTGAGATTAAAAACAAACTCAAAGATATGTGGCAGGGCAGTCTTGATGTCACGGAATATTATAACACTCTTCAAACTCTCTGGCAGGAGCTCGACATGTACTACGAAGCAGACTGGGGAGATTTAGAAGGTAATGTTAAATTCAAAAAACACCTTGATAAGGAACGTTTGTATGAATTTCTGGCTGGATTAAACAAAGACTTGGATGAGGTGAGAGGCAGGATTTTGGGAAGAAGACCACTTCCATCCATCGGCGAAGCATTTGCAGAAGTTCGACGGGAGGCCAGCAGACGCCGTGTCATGCTTGGGAAAAGGGATCAAATGATCACTTCAGCTGGGGAGCGACCTGTAGAAACCACGGCCTTTGCAGTTAAAGGCTCTTCTGATCGAACAAATGGAGACCAGAAGGAGAACTTACGAGGAGGGCGTCCCTGGTGCAACCATTGCAACAAAACAGGCCATACTCGGGAAAAATGGTTGGGATCTCCATGGCAGGCCCCCAAATGCCAGGATCAAAGGTGTGAACAACAGGAGTAAGAGCTATCAGGTAAAAGCAGAAGAAAAAGGCGACAGGTAAAAGCAGAAGAAAAAGGCGAAAACTTGGGTACCAATGATGAACAAGTCAATGTCCTAAGCAAAAGCCAACTCGAACAGCTTCATAAACTTCTCAGTCAGCCCGCCTGCAGTAATGAATCAACTACAGCAATATGCAGTCTTGCACAAACAGGTATGCAATCTCGTACACAACAAAACAAGCAGCAGCCCTGGATTTTTGATTCTGGGGCCACAGATCACATGACAGGTAACCGTTTGTTATTTGATTCTTACCAACCATGCAATGGAAAATCACGGGTAAAAGTTGCTGATGAGACCTATTCTTATATTGTGGGCCAAGGTTCTATCCGACTGTCAAAAGCAGTCATTCTTCAATCAGTGTTACACGTACCCTGTTTAGACTGCAATTTAATTTCCATCAACAAGCTGACTAAGGACCTAGGCTGCATTGCTAAATTTTCTCCACATTTGTGTGAATTGCAGGAGCAAAGATTGGGGAAGATGATTGGGACTGCTAGAGTGGAAGGTGGACTTTATTTCTTTGGAGATGATGGATGTATTGAGAAACAAGCACTAGACTGAGAGTGCATCTTCTGTGTCTAGTGATGATATAATAAGATTGTGGCACAATAGGTTAGGCCACCCGAATTTTCTTTATCTCAAACGTTTGTTCCCAAAATTATTTGTCAATAAACATCCTAATTCTTTTTATTGTGAGTTCTACAATTTAGCAAAGCAATCTCGAACATCATTTCCACCCAAAGCTTACAAAGAGTCTCGCCCATTTACCTTAATTCATAGTGATATTTGGGGTCCCTCATGTGTTAAAAATATCTATGGAAACCGCTGGTTCATAACATTTATTGATGATCACACAAGAGTTTGTTGGCTCTACCTCCTCAAAGAAAAATCTGAGGCAGGAAAGACATTTCAAACATTTCACTCTATGATTAAAAATCAGTTTCAAACATCAATTCAAATACTTCGTATAGATAATGGGAAGGAGTACTTTAATTCTTTTTTGAGTGATTATCTAGCAACTAATGGGATCATACACCAAAGTTCTTGTCCTGACACCACAACAAAATGGTGTCTCAGAACGGAAAAACCGTCATCTCCTTGAAGTCACTAGGGCTCTAATGTTCACTATGAATATACCGAACTATCTTTGGGGTGAAGCGGTCTTGACAGCCTCACATCTTATTAACAGAATGCCTTCCCGAGTCTTGAACTTTAACTCACCATCATCAGTTCTGTTGAAAACCTATCCCTCATTTCACCCACTTTCTGATCTGCCCCTCAAAACATTCAGGTGTAGTACTTTTGTCCATATACCTAGTCAACACCGATCCAAACTTGAACCCAAGTTAGTCAAATGTGTGTTCATAGGTTATTCACCCACTTAACGTGGATTCAAATGCTATTCACCCACACTCCGCCGCATGTTTGTATCCATGGATGTGTCATTTAATGAGTCTCAGCCTTATTTTTCCAAGCCTCCTCTTCAGGGGGAGACATTAAGTGAATATGAGCTGTGGGAATCACTTCAGTCAGATATTGATACCACCTTGCGGTCTCTTCCAACTCCCCTTCCTATTGTGTCCTCCACGAATAATCTAGACATGGGTAGTCCAGAAACAAGGGAAAGTCCCTCATCTCTGTCTTCCTCAACTCAATCTCGGTTGAAGTCCTTAAGTCCAAGTCCATCCTCTCGGTTAAACCAACCTAATTTGCTTGTTTACTCACGAAGAAATCATCCTCAGAGAAATAATAACCTTGAAGCTCAGCCATCTCAAGAATCTGAACCAAACTTGGCTCCTAGTCCAGAGATATTTGAGCCCAAAACCCATGGTCAAGAATTTGTTCCTACCAGTATCACAGATATGTCTGCTGGTGACTTATACTTACCTATCGCCTTCAGGAAAGGTACAAGATCGTGTACTCAACATCCTATTATAAGGTTTGTTTCATATGCTAAACTATCTCCTGGATTTCGAGCTTTTACTGCATCCCTGTCAAAGACAGAAGTTCCAAAAAATATACAGGATGCTCTTGCAGATAAAAACTGGAAGCAAGCCGTGTTGGAAGAAATGGGGGCTTTAGAGAAAAATGATACCTGGAAAATTGTTGAACTACCTAAAGGTAAGAAGATTGTTGGGTGTAAATGGGTATTCATGGTTAAGTACAATTTAGACGGAAGCATCAGTAGGTATAAAGCAAGACTTGTAGCCAAGGGATTTACTTAGACCTATGGGATAGATTATCAGGAGACATTTGCTCCTGTAGCTAAACTCAATACTGTGAGGGTACTATTGTCATTGGCAGCTAATCTCGACTGGCCACTCCAACAATTGGATGTAAAAAATGCTTTTCTCAACGGTGACTTACATGAGGAAGTCTATATGGATCCTCCACCAGGGTTTGAGAAGGCTCCCAACTTAGCATGCAGATTAAAAAAATCACTCTATGGACTCAAACAATCTCCTAGGGAGTGGTTTGAAAAATTTATCCAAGCAATAAAAAGTCGGAAGTTCATTCAAGCACAAACTGATCAAACGCTCTTCTTCAAGCATTCTAGAGAAGGAAAAGTTGCCATTTTGATAGTATATGTGGATGACATTATCATGACAGGAGATGATCAAGAGGAACTTAGCAGATTGAAGGAGTATTTAGCTGGTGAATTTGAACTCAAGGACCTCGGGACATTGAGGTATTTCTTGGGTATGGAGGTTGCAAGAAGTAAGGCAGGGATTATGGTTTCTCAAAGAAAATACGTGCTTGATCTTCTACAAGAAACAGGAATGTTGGGATGTAAAAGTGCCGATACTCCCACAATGCCAAATAATAAACTTGATAGTGAAGGAGGTGAAAAAGTAAACTGCGAGCAATACCAAAAACTTGTAGGAAAATTGATCTACCTTTCCCACACAAGGTCGGATATTGCATTTGCTGTGAGCATGGTTAGTCAATTTATGCATTCACCAAAGAAGAAACACCTTGAAGCTATCTACCAGATATTAAGATACTTGAAAGGTACGCTAGGAAAGGGACTGCTCTTCAAAAGGGGAGATCACAAGTTAATCGAAGTTTATACAAATGCAGATTGGGCAGGCTCTACAGTCGATAGGAGATCCACCTTAGGATACTGTACTTACGTATGGGGAAATCTAGTAACCTGGAGAAGTAAAAAACAAACAGTTGTTGCTAGAAGCAGTGTTGAAGCAGAATTTCGGGCTTTAGCTCATGGGATATGCGAAGGAGTTTGGCTAGAAAGGTTAATGGATGAGTTGAAAATGCCTATGGAAACACCAGTGAGGATCTACTGTGACAACAAGGCTGCTGTAAGTATAGCACGAAATCCAGTACACCACGACTGCACCAAACATGTTGAGGTTGACTGCCACTTCATCAAAGAGAAATTTGACAACGAAAGAATTTGCTTGATGTATGTTCCGACTAGAGAGCAAACTGCCGACATTCTTACAAAGGGACTTCATAAGCCAAGTCACGAGGATCTAGTTAACAAGCTAGGAATGCGCGATATTTACATACCAGTTTAAGGGGGAGTGTAGAGATCCTCGGGAAGTTTGTTAGGGTTAATCTTGATTTTTATTATCTTTTTCAGTTAGAAACAGAATCTATAGAATAATTGCCTGCGAGCAAATATTTAGGAATATCTAGAGTTAGTTAATTTCCCTGATTTTTAGGAATATAGGATTGTGCATTGTCTCTATATATTTGTACTCATTAGCTTATGAAAATATCAGAAAAAATCATTCTGAGACACTTTTAGTATGTGTTTCAGTCGGAGATATTTGTGAAAGAGAAGCTGGACTCACCATGTCTTCAGTAGCAGGATTTGGGTTGGATTCTTGGACTTGCGTTGGATCTGAAACAGTCTCTCTCCTTGAGTACACCTGTGGAAATCTAAAAGATTCATAAGTGGGTACAGATTTGGGATTTTGTTCTTGAACAGGTACGGAGCAATCAGACTCTTGGACAGGCACAGGTTGACTAGATTCTTGGATAGGTACGGATTGAACCGACTCTTGGATAGGCAATTGGACAGATTCTGGGACAGAGACGGGCATGGATTGAACATATTTTGGAGATGTGAGTGAGAGATTAAGAAAGTCGAAGTCTTTTCCCTCCATTGATGATGTCTCCCCCTGAAGGTAAGATTTGGAAAAATAAGGTTTGGTTTCATCAAAAGTAGCATCTTTGGTTATGTAGAGCCTTTTTAAGAGAGGATTGTAACACTTGTATCCCTTTTGAGTAGAAGAATAACCCATAAAGACACACTTAACTGCCCGAGGATCCAATTTTCCTCTATTTTGACTATGTACATGAACATAGGAGGTACATCCAAATATTTTAGGTGGAAGACCATTAGAAGTTTGGATGTGTGGATAAAATTGTGCAAGTAACTCCATGGGAGTCTTAAAATCCAATGTTCTCGAAGGCAATCTATTAATCATGTATGTAGCAGTAAGGACAGCCTCTCCCCAATAGGTTTTTGTTACATTAGCATGAAATAACAGTGCTCGAGTTGAATTGAGCAAATTACCATTTTTCCTCTTAGCCACTCCGTTTTGTTGGGGTGTGTTTACACAAGATGACTCATGAATAATTCCTTCCTTTTGAAAGTAGGGGGGATAAAACTTGATTGAAATAGTCTCGTGCATTGTCAGACCGAAAATTTTTTATTTTTACTCCAAATTGGTTTTGAACCATGGAATGAAAATTAGGAACAACAAAACTCACATCTGACTTGTGTTTGAGCAAGAACAACCAAGTGACTCGAGTACAATCATCTATTAGAGAAACAAACCAACGTGACCCAGAAATGTTTGGAATTGTAGAAGGCCCCCATATGTCACTGTGAATCAGATTAAATGGATGAGAACTTCTTTTATTGCTAATGGGAAAAGATACATGAGTATGTTTTGCAAATTCACAAATATCACAGTGAAAAACTGCAATATCTAATCCTTTGAACAAAGTAGGAAACATGACTTTCAATACTCTAAAGGATGACCAAGACGAAAATGTTGAAGCCAAATGGCATCTTTATTCGAGGAATTGAGTAGTGACAAGGATAGATTGTTTATGACTCTTTTTGAAGAACTCAGTGTTTCAAGGTAGTAAAGTCCGTTCTTTTCTTTAGCAAGTCCAATCTTCCTCCCCGAATCCTGTTCCTGAAAAACACAGTAAGAAGGATAGAAATTTACGTGGCATTTTAGATCCTTTGTAATTTTTGGAATTGAAATAAGGTTGGCAGCTAATTTTGGGACATGAAGTACATCTTTAAGAACAAAGGAGGAAGTCACATGTATATCTCCTAGACCTGCCACTGTAGCAAAAGAACCGTTTGCTACAGAAATTTTCCTATTGCTTGGACATGGCTTATAGGTACTAAAAAATTTTGATGAATAAGTCATGTGATCAGTAGCCCCTGAATCGATTATCCAAGTGTTCTCAAAACACTTCTCTGAGGCATTTAATCCAGAGGAGAGTAGAGTTTTACCTGAGAGTGCCAATGAACATGTACCGAACGGTTTTTCAAGAGACCCTATTAGGCCTCTAAGCCTTTCGATTTCCTCACCACTGAGTCCCTCTTGCTCCTTTTTTTCTGAAAGATTGGCCTGCTCTGTCATATGAGCTTGACTGTAAGTTTTCGGTTGCTCTCCTCTGTAACCCCATTCCTTGCTGGAGGTAGGTGGCTTGCCATTTAATTTCCAACAATGTTCTTTAGTGTGCCTCGGTTTCTTGCAGTAAGTGCACCAAAGACTGTCTCGGCTGCTCCAGTTGTCCTTTCCAGAAAATCTGTTCTGATAAGCTCTTCCACTTTCTGCAGTCCAAGTCAGCTCTGCTCTTGGTTGTGCTCTCCCGATTTCTGGTGCCTTTGTTTGTTCAGTTCTGATTGTAAGCGCTGATCCTTCTGCAACTTGAGGCTCCAGCATGATTCCTCTCCGGCTTTCCTCTGATAAGATAAGTGAGATCACTTCTTCTAATGGAGGCGTCTCCTCTTTCCCAAGAATCTGCACTCTAACTTGGTCGAATTCTTGATTGAGTCCAGCAAGAAAATCATAAACCCGGTCCTTTTCAATGAAATTCTTCAAGGTTGCAGCATCATCAGCACATCTCATTTCAATGACCCGATAGTGATCAAGTTCCTGCCATAGATTTTTAAGGGAATTGGCATACACGGTCACTGTTTTGTCACCTTGTTTGATTGCACTGGCTCTGACTTTGACCTCATAAACTCGGGCTGCATCTCTGGCCTTTGAGTAGGTTCGCTGAATGGAGTCCCAAATTTCTTTGGCAGTAGTCAAGAACATACAAGTATCACTGATTTCAGGATTCATTGAATCCCACAGCCATGACATTATCATTGAGTCTTCTTCATCCCAAGCATCAAATTTCGGGTCTCCCTTCTTTGGTCCTGTTCCAATAAGATGACTGAGCTTTCCTTTACCTTTTAAATAGGTTCGAATAAATTGAGACCATTTCAAATAGTTTTTTCCATTCAGCCTATAGGTGGCTCGAATGTTCTGCAAATCACCATTTGTATGGTGGGAACTTTCTTCCTCAGATTGAGGAACATTGGTACCTTTGATCTCAGACATGATTCTCACTGCTAATATATGGACAAACGAGAGAAAAAAAAGAAGGCAGAATCGGTAGGAAATATAGGAAGGATAATGACGATGAAGATCAGAAAAAAAGATGAACACAAATGGCGATGAAGGCCTGGAAAAAAGAGGAAGTGAGGGCAATTAAGGCAAAAGAAACAATCAATTCCCAGTAATTTCCTAAAGCTTTGATACCATATTGCAGAATATAGGAGATAAAAGCATCATCTATTCAGAATATGGAAGATAAAATCATCTTCTTTTCATTAGACTCAAAGTTATATCTTTACAGAATGTTAGAGGACTTATATAAGGTTTACACGCCTAGGCTAAGAAGGGAAAAAACAAGGAGGAAAAAATTATGCTAATTTAATCCCATAATTCCGGGGATATCAAATAAGAAATTCTAACCACTAATTTAGCATAAATTTAGTCCTAGCAATCAGGAATACTAATTACAATTAGTCCTAGCAATCAGGAATACTAATTACAAAAAATTCTATACAGTTGTATTTTCTCACAGTTTATTTATTTATTTTTTTAGGAAATGCTACTTATTAGGGCATATACTTTTACTGGAAAGAGAATCTTGTCTACTAGTTTCTCCATGCTAACTGAGTGATTATTAGGCTCCTAACTTATTCAAATTCCAAAGCAATGAGGGTTTTGTCCATTATTGTGTTAAAGGGTTGGACAGATCTTTATCTATTATATGTTGAAGTCAGTTAATTCGTTTGTCATTTTTATTTACAGTTACTTGATACTGGGTTTTTTCATGCTGACCCACATCCTGGAAATTTGATCCGGACTCCAGATGGGAAGCTAGCTATACTTGATTTCAGTAACAATCTACTTCATTAAGTATACCAAAATAATCTTTCTGCATCAACAAAATGCACAAATTTTCATTTAATTACATAGCTTATATGCAGTTCTACATTCTTAAGTTGTATTGACTTTTCAGTATTCTTAGATGCAGATATACCTCTTATGACATAGGCATGCATGAGCACACACACGCATTTAAACCAAAAAGGAAAAAGCGAAGATGGACTTCTTCTTGTGAAAGTCAAACTAGACTTCTTTTAATTGAGAGCATTTTACCCTTACCCTTAGACAAGAATGTCTTATTATGACAAAGTTGAAACTCCTGATGTTTTGTCTTCGTACATCCCCAAAATTTTAAAACATGTTAAATGATATGATTAAGCTGAGATCCCATGCATTCACTTGGTCAAATAAAAATTTGTGTACAGAGCTAAGGTGGGGGGAAATGAGGGAACCTAAACTTTGAAAATGTTTATTGAAAATACAGTGTGTGTGTGCATGTGCCTGCATCTTTACAATGTGGCATGTAGAATGCCATAGACTTTATAAAATTGAATACAGTAATTATGCCAAATCTTCAGTTTGTAATAACCATTACATGTTTCACCGAGAATAATTCATAACGTTATCAATAGTTAGATAATTGCAGAAATTGCTTTGCAAATATACTGACTTGTAATGTATCTGCAATCCTAAGATCTCTTGATCAATGTTGACGTTTTTTTGGTCGTAAATGCTCCAACAATGGTGGTATTATTTTTGAAGAATTGTTTATGAGCTACTTATTTTTCTATTATAGGCCTTGTCACCAAATTAACGGATGATCAGAAGTATGGGATGATTTAAGCAATACCCCCCTCAAGTTGGTGCATAGATATCCATCATGCCCAACTTGCTGACAAGAAGCTCAAAGTTAGGCCGGAATAGCCCTTTGGTAAGAATATCAGCTATTTTTTGCGTCGTTGGAATAAATGGCATACAAATAGCTCCTTCATCAATCTTCTCCTTTATGAAGTGCTGGTTGATTTCCACGTGCTTTGTTCGATCATGCTGCACTGGATTCTGAGCAATACTGATGGCAGCTTTGTTATCACAATACAACTTCATCAGCGCATTAAATGGCATCTTCAATTCTTCAAGGATCCTCTTGAGCCATAGCATTTCACACACTCCATGAGCCATAGCTCTAAATTCTGCTTTGGCACTGCTTCTTGCAACCGCATTTTGTTTCTTGCTTCGCCACGTGACAAGGTTCCCCCAAACAAACGTACAATATCCTGACGTTGACCTTTTATCGGTGACTGATCCCGCCCAATCAGCATCTGTAAAGGCCTCAATGGTTTGCTGTGTAGTCCTTCGAAAGAGTAATCCTTTGCTGGGAGTGCTTTTCAGGTATCTCAAAATTCTATACACGGCCTCAAGGTGTCTTTAATTGGGTGAGTGCATGAACTGGCTCACTAAACTCACAGCAAATGCAATGTCAGGACGTGTATGTAACAAATAGATCAATTTCCCGACCAATCTTTGGTATCGATATGTATCCATAGGGTCACCTTCTTTGTCTTCTTCAAGTTTCTGATTAGGATCTATGGGTGTGTCTGCTGGTCTGCAACCACTCATTCCAGTTTCTTTAAAGAGGTCAAGAACATACTTCCTTTGACAGACAACGATTCCGCTTTTTGACCTTGCAACTTCCATTCTGAGAAAGTATCTCAAGGATCCCAAATCTTTTATTTCAAATTTGGCGGAAAGAGACCTCTTCAACCGGTTCATCTCTAGCAAATCATCTCCGGTGAGAATTATGTCATCTACATACACAATCAGAACTGCAATCTTTCCTTCAGGAGAATGTCTTGTGAACATAGTATGATCTGCTTGTCCTTGTGTGTACCCTTGATTCTTAACAAACTGGGTAAATTTATCGAACCAAGCTCTTGGCGACTGCTTTAGTCCATTTAGGGATTTCTTCAGTTTACACACCTTCGAACCAAACATCCTTTCAAATCCTGGTGGTGCATCCATATATACTTCTTCTTCTAGGTCTCCATTGAGGAATGCATTTTTCACATCAAGCTGATTTGCTGCAAGTGACAAAAGGACACGAATTGTATTCAATTTTGCTACGGGGGCAAACGTCTGCAAATAATCAATGCCGTAGGTTTGAGTAAAACCTTTGGCAACAAGTCGAGCCTTATATCTTTCAAGTGATCCGTCTAATTTGTATTTAATAGTGAACACCCACTTGCACCCTACAGTTGTTTTATTCCTAGGCAGTTCCTCTTCTTCCCATGTTTGATTTTTTTCAAGAGCCTTCATCTCTTCCAAGACAACTTGTTTCCACTTGGGAATTTTTAGAGCATCCTGCACATTTTTTGGAATCTCCAAACACGACAATTGTGAAGTAAAGGCACGAAAACTTGGGGAAAGATTTTTATACGACACAAAGTTGTACAATGGATGTTTGGTACATGTTCGTACACCTTTTCGGATAGCAATAGGAAGACTTAAATCAATGGACTTGGTAGGTTCTAGCCTAGGGCTTAAAGACTCAAAATTCGGACATGGAGTGGAATTAACATTTTTAGCAGGCTTGGGAAGAATATTACCTGATGGGTGTTTGGATTCATGGTGGTGCAAGAGATCATTGGACTCTTTCCTTTGAGTTGTATTCCTTTTGGAGTAAACAATGTCGAAGGGCACTAGGCCTGTGCTTTTCGTACCTGCATCTTTTCCATTTGTCACATTGGAGTCGTGATTTTCATGTGGTGTTACTAAGGTTAAATTAATATTTTCATCATTTAAAGTGAAGTTTGATTCGTCAACACTTGGTACATTGATATTTGGACTCAGTTTGAACAATGGGTTGTGTGGTAGAGTGAGAAACCTGTGTTAGAACATCAAGTTCATCAAGTTGAAAATATTGTTTTGAATCTTCAAATTTTCTTCCCCCCAGAAGATGAGTAGTGAAAAAAGGTGTTGATTCAAAAAAAGTGACATCCATGGCGACAAACGTTTTTTTTTGAAATTGGGTCGAAACATTTGTATCCCTTTTGGTTGGAAGCATATCTGATAAAAAAACATTTTCTAGCTTGAGGTTCAAGTTTGCTCCCCTTTTTTTCATGAATATGAAAAATACAGTGCACCCAAATACTTTTAGGGGCAGAGAAGTAGAAAGCCTATTTGTTGTATAAAGTTGAAGAAACATATTTAAAGGAGTTTCAAAATTCAAGATTTTATTAGGCATTCGATTAATTAAATATGTTGCAGTCAAAATGGCTTCGCCCCAAAGGTATTTACGTACTGTATTTTGAAAAAGCAATGCCCGAGCCACCTCTAACAAATGTTTATTTTTTCGTTCAGTCACCCCATTTTGTTGAGGAGTGTCTATGTAGGAGCTTTGATGAACAATTCCTGTTTTCAAGAAAAAATGACCCAAAATTTTGTTAAAAAACTCTTTGCCATTATCACTCCTAAAAATTTGAATTTTTTCTTGAAATTGTATCTGCACCATGGTATAAAAGTTTTTGAAAATTGATTCAACTTCACCTTTTTCTTTCATCAAATAGACCCAAGTTCATCTAGTATGATCATCGATGAACGGGACAAACCACCTCTTCCCCGAAAGAGTAGGAACTCGACAAGGTCCCCAAACATCACTATGAGTCATGGTAAACGGATTAGACATTTTGTAAGGTTGAGATGGAAAAGAAGCGCGATGATGTTTAGCCAATTGACAAGTCTCACAATTAAAGGAAGACATCTTTATTCTTAAAAAGTTTAGGAAACAAGTGCTTTAAATAATGAAAACTTACATGGCCTAACCTATAATGCTGCAACATTATTTCACTATCCTTAGAAGCTGAAACAGAATTGAAACATGTACGCTGACTTTGTTTACTTGAGTCGGAACTATCTTCAAAGATACGAGTCCTTCAATCTCTCTAGCACTGCCAATCATTCTCCCCGAACTCAACTCCTGAAATTCACATTGTGAGGAATAAAAAACAGCACGACGTTTAAGATCAAGAGTAATTTTATGAATGGACAACAAATTACACGTCAGATTAGGAACATGAAGAACATTATGAAGAGTTAGTGAAGGAGAGAGAAACACTGAGCCAGTTCCGACTATTGTAGAAAGAGAACCATCAGCGATTGACTTTTTTATTGCCTGCACAAGGACTATAGGACGAAAATAGTTTTGAGCAACCTGTCGTGTGATCAGTTGCTCCAAAATCGATGACCTAGAGAGTTTTTGAATTTGGTTTAACATTAAGGAGGGCAATGGTAATACAAGTACATTTTTGAGCCAAAGAACAAGACGGGTTTACGGACAATTTGGGAGAAAAAAGCTTGTACAAGTGCTCCAACTGTTCCTTTGTGAATAAAACTGCCTCGGAATTGATTTTTGGGCTCGTGAGATTCCTCGGTGGTGGTTTGAAGTGCACGGCTTTCCCCACTGGACTTCTTCTTCCAATTCGCCAGTTTGCCGTGAATCTTCCAGCAAGTCTCCTTTTTGTGCCACGATTTCCTACAGTGTTCACACCATGGCTTTTTTAGTTTATCTCCATCCGAGTCAAATCCTCTAGTCATAAGGGCTAAGCCTTCAGGTTCTCTATTAAGGGTGGGTTCTGGATTACGCAACATAATCTTCCTCCTCGATTCCTCACGTCTGACTTCAAAGAAGACTTCTCAAATAGAGTGTTGCTGTTTCTGGCCTAGAATTCGACCCCGTACTTCATCTACACTTCGTTTAAGCCCAGCAAGAAACATATAGACTCGATCATTCTCCTCCCTTTTTTTATATCGAGCAGAGTCATTGGGATAAAGGCGAAAACGGGAACTGAGGCGATTTGTCTAATTGAGGCGAGGCGTAAGCCTCGAGGCGTAAGCCTTGAATGTAAAAAAAAAAAATCATAAAATTGAATAAAATTAATAAACATGTCATGACAAATAAAAGATACACTTAGTTTATGCCATAACAAACAAAACACACACACGAAGCAATTTAAGTCTAAGGCCCTCAAAAATTGAAGTTGCCCTCAAAAATTGAAGTTTCGATCATCATCCTCATCCTTATCCTCATCCTCATCCTCATCTTCTTCATCATTATTATCTTCCAAATCCATATCATCGTCATCATTCCAATCTTCTCCTTGTTCTTCCTCTTCTTCAATCACTGCCATTTTCTTCTTAGTTCCTACATCAATGTTGATAAAATTTTGAGTGACCTGTGTGACCAATGAAGTAATAAGCTAATAACATAATTATGTAATTCTCTATAATTACCTATTGTTGTTAGAGTTGACTTTAATGAGGAGCCACTCTTTTTCTTTCCTTTGGATGATCTTGAACTTTCACCTGCCTCATCCCCTTCAATTGTTGCTTCATTCTCATCACCACTCATACTATTTTCATGCCCATTTCCTTCAATTTGTTCAATTAACCATTCATTATCTGATGGCGTGTCTTCAACAAGCAAAGGATCAAATTTCTCGTCACCATTGTTCCTTGACTTCAACTTGAGGAATCTGTCTTTCAATCTCTTGTTGAACATAACATACACCAACTTGTTCATTCTACTTGTATGCAATCAATTACTTTTCTTTGTATGCACTTGATTGAACGCACTCCAATTACATTCACATGCAGATGCTGAAGTAGTGAGACTTAGAACTTTGATTGCAAAGGCTTTTAATTCTGGTGTATCATCTCCAAATTGATACCACCAACGCTCTAGGCTACAACAATAACAACAAAAAAGGATGAATTAATACTAATGTAATGTATCAAATTTAAGTTTTAAAATTAACAGTAAATGGGTCAAATCTTACCGGGAGAACGTGTTGTGTAGGATATTTGTGCTGCTTTGAAGCCAAACATTCCTTCAAATCAAAATCTTCAGGCTGAGCATCAACCTTCATATAATCCTCACTAGGGACAAGCCTATCCATGCATTTATATAAACCCGTCTTGATCTCTTTATCTAAATGGAAGTTCATGTCATAATGGCACTGAGGATTCAAGTAGTACCCAGCAGCATGCAAATCATGATGTAACTAACGCTCCCACTTTTCATCAATAATGTCCCAAATCTCCTTATAAGAAGCTTCTTGTCCCCCCTATTCCTTTGCTATTTCTTCTTTTGCCTTGTCCATAGCTTCATAGATAGACCCCATTGCTGGAGTATTTTCACCATCAACCAATCTTAGAACCTTTACTAGAGGACCTGTGGTTTTTACAGCATAGTTAACACCACGCCAAAAGTTCTCATCTCTTGAAATAATTTTCTTCACTTCTTTTCCTCCTTGTTTATTCGCCCATGAACTTTTACTCCATTCTTCAGAAGCAAACATAGCTTCTAAAGGTTGTCTCAACTCTTTAACCCTTTGTAGAGTCAAAAAAGCAGTGGCAAATCTTGTGACGGCCGGTCGAACAATTTCTTTATCACTATGCTTCCTGAACAAACTTAACACCCATGAATGGTTGTAAATAAACTTGCTTACCTTCTTTGCTTTGAGCAAAGCATTCTTGTGTTGTGGTAATTGTCCAAGCCTCTCAAGCATCATATCAATACAATGGGCAGCACATGGAGTCCAATAAAGATTATTCTTTTTCTCCATTAACATCTTTCCTGCAGCCTTGTATGCACTTGCATTATCTGTTATCACTTGAACAACAATATCTTCTCCCACTTCGTCAACAACTTCATAAAGCATGTTGAACAACAACTGTGCATCTTTAACATAAGCATAAGCATCAACAGATTTCAAAAACACAGTACCATAAGGATTATTGACAAGGAAGTTGATTATACCCCTTTGTTTGATGTCCGACCAACCATCTAACATTATTGTTACCCCTGTTTCAGGCCATGTCTTCTTCATTTCATCAACCATCATTTGTGTGGTCTTTACTTCCTCATCTAATAACCATGTTTGAAGCTCATACATGCTAGGAGGTTTCAACCCTCAACCATAATTTCCAATAGAGCGAAGCATATTCAGATATGAGGGACTCCTTGCCACATTGAATGGAATTGCATTGTCATAAAAGAATCCAGCAATGTCTAAACATACCGCGCTTCGAAGTTCTTTTGTAGAAGTCGGAGGGATTGGTTGAGAATCTTTATTCTTCTCATCGTTTACTTGTGCAACAAATCGGTCTATAGGTCCACGAGTTCCCCTTGAAGAAGCACCACTACTATCACCGGGACAAGAACCTGCCGCTTCTTGAGCACTTCCAAAATAGGAACCACTAGAAATCATTTCTTCCATGTTCCTATGAGCTATTTGTTTTACATTAGAATAACCTTTTAAATAGTCAAGACAAGGTTAAAAAGTCAAGACATTCCTTTTTCACTTCATCCGGCACTTTTAGACATGGTCCAACATTATGGCGTGTGCCCGCCAAATGATCCTTCAATCTTTTAACACCTCCCGTTATCCTCTTCTTACAAAACTTGCATTCTAAATAAACACAGTCTTTTTTAGCATTTTGTTCAATTTGAGTACCATATTTCCAAGCGGGATCCTTTCTTTTTGCACCACGAACCATTATAACTGAAAAAATGATTTAAAAAATACATTAAAAGAAAAAGAAATAAATATGTTACTATTCATATTTCATATCGTAAAAGAAATGCTACTAATATAGCACACTGTTATATTTTTTTTTTGTGAAAAACAAAATAACTATTGGACCAAAAAAAAAACTATCATAGAAATATAAGTAACAAATCTTTTTCCAACAAAAATAGAGAAAGCATCACAAACAATTGCTCTCAAAACATCACAAACATGAGAAGAAAGCATTTCACTCTCAGCTACACAACAAAAATACATGAGTCTATGAATAAAAAGTTCCACCAATAATATAAATTGAAAAACTAGGAAAAAAAAACAAAGGAAAATAGAGAAAGATCAAGGCCCTGTTGGTAAAGTCTTCCTTTTTGAGAATTTTAAACAAAACACAAAAGAATTTTCCCTTGTTTTGATAAAGTCTAACATAATTGTGAGAATAAACAAAAGCTTAGATCACCCAGAAGTCGTGTACTTGTAAGAGTATAAACACAAACTAATAGACCTTTATAATGTCATAAAAACAAACTCATAGAAACTAATAATTGTTCAAATATAAAATAGTCTTAAACTAATAGTTATTTAATGCGCGAACACGATCCATTTGGCCTTGAAAATTGATCATTTAGCACCAAAACTAACAAACAAGAATACAAGAGAACAAGTGAGCATTTCTTAAATGTGGAAACAGACGAGCGTTTGAGCCACATATTGATGAACTCAAACGAAAAACAGATAATTATCGGAAACACCAACATATACAAAACAAGAAAAAATAAATAAATAAAAGGAGGGTGAGGGAATGGATTTTGAAAATGGTAGCAGAGTAAATTGACACACCTGATATATATCCAAGAAGCAGATCACTAACAACAACAGCTGCACTTTTAAGCTATTGAACTTGAGCTAAAATTGTAGGAGTAACACACTCCAAGATATCAGTCCCTTCTATATATTCCGTGGAGAGATCTACACATAAGAAAGCAGAGGAAGCTTCACTGAACCACCATGTATAACAAAACAAATCACATAAAACCAAGAAAACTAACAAATTGACGTTTTAAAAAATAATAAAATCATAGCAGAAGTAACTCTATCAATACATATATTGCAGCAACCAACAGAAGTCCACTTTCCTTAATAGTGGACCAAAACTCAACACCAACACCAAGACCAAAACTGCATGCCCAACGAACAATAATCTCATCAAAGCCACAGCCCCAAAGCCATCCTCCTTACTATATAGAGTACACTACGTGTTTATATGTTTGTGTGTGTGACAATATTACTAAATCACTACTTTTATGATGTTTGGACTGTTGAGGTATAGACCTTTTTTATCTTGAGGGAAGCTATTGAAGCAGCTCTAAATAACAGCATTCACTGTTGCAGTAGATAAGAGGAAAAAAAATACAGTAGAAAATAAAGAAAAGGAAAAAAAAAAACCCTGGGAGAGGAGGTCGGACACTGAATGTTTCTTCTGCCGGTGGGTCGTCACTCAGTCGCAGGTTGCTGCTCAAATGGGAGTAGGCTTGGAAGATGGAGGCGCTACTGAGGACGATGCGGCTGCCGATGAAGAAATGTTGAAGAAGAAGAGTAGAGCTAGGTTTTTAAAATCTTTCTCTTGCTTTTGTCAGCAAAAAGCCCAACTTTACTATTGGGCTGGGTTTTTTTTTTTTTTTAACAGACAAAATTAGGCTAAAAAGAAGCCCAACAGGCGTTCATTGAGGCGCACGCCTCAATCGCCTTGAGGCGAAAACGCCTCAAGGCGTGCGCCTCAACAGAAAAAGGCTTAAGCCTCTTCAAAATTATCAAGGCTTAAGCCTTGAAAAGGAATAAATCCGCGCCTCGAGCGCCTTTTTAAACAATGATTGGGATTTTCCCAATCATCTTCATAACATTGATCCAATTCTTGCCAAAGAGTCACCATTAAATTGTAGTAGGTGCTAACATCTTGGTCGCCTTGCTTGGATTGCCAGAGTCTTAGTCTTCAAATAAAAAATCTGGGAGGAATTTTCTAGGTCGAAATAACAATCCCGAACGGCATCCACACATCCTTGGCAGTCGGCAAAAATAGATGGGGTTTCCCAATTGCTGGCTCCATCGAATTAATTAGCCAGGCAATTACAAGAGAATTTTCTAACCTCCTTATTTTTAGGGATGGATCGTTTACTGCAGGTTGTGCAATTTCCCTTGTCAGATGCCCTAATTTCCCCCTGCCATCCAGCGTCAGTTTTACAGATTGTGCCCACTCTAGATAAGTTTTTCCGTTGAGCTTGTGAAGGCATCGATAGATGAGGAGGAGAACCCAGTTTGAACAGCCCCTGATGGAACACTTTCAGAAGAATCTGCTGAGGTGGTGGTTGGATTTTTGGCTACACCAATAATCGCCGATTTCACCATTGGACGAAAGAATTAAGAGCTCGTGGCTCTGATACCATGAAGGTTTTCTTGAGGAATTAATAAAATACAGATACAAGGTTAATATATAGCTGAGAATGGTCAATGGTTTTTACCATGCGGTTACAACACAAAAAAGGAAAAAACAAAACCTGAAAACTTTCCTACAGTTGTCAAACTTTCCTACAGCTGTCATATAAACCTTCCTACAACTGTCATATATTCTACAGAATATTCTCCACTTGATTAGGGCCCAAAACTTCGACACAATAGCTCACCTTGTACATCGTGATTATGGAGCTATTGTCAAGGACTTCGTTAAACTCGATTTCATTCCGGAAGGTGTTAATCTGGAACCTATTTTGCCTGTTCTGGCCAAGGTTTTTGATCAGGCACTTGAAGGTGGAGGAGCCAAAAATATCAATTTCCAGGAGCTGGCAGCAGACCTGGCACAAATAACATTTGATTATCCATTTTGGATACCTCCTTATTTTGCTCTCATAATTAGAGCAATTGGGGTACTTGAAGGCATAGCTTTAGTTGGAAATCCTGATTTTGCGATCGTGGAAGAGGCCTATCCTTATATTGCACAGGTAAATGATGTTCTTATATGGAAACAACTATTCTTGGACATTCTTTATCGCATGGACATATGATGATGACCCAGGCACTGGTGCAAACACTATTTTGGCAGTAGTTTATCATGTCATTGCTGAAGTGTTAAATGGAAATGTACACATAAAAAAAAGATATTATTGTAAATAGTAAATAATTGCTAACTGGTTAGCAAATGACTTTTTGGTACCTGGTCTGCATTTGAAGCTATTTGACTCGTGGCTTTATATAATGCTTATTGATAGTTGGTATCTGAAGTGAAATAATTACTTCAGTTGGCCCTTTTCTCCATACATGGTCTTAGTATTCAAACTTACGTGTATGCATAAGGTGTAGCCAACAAATTTTGATCTTATTTTCGTGCCCTGTCAAGTTTGAAATAGTGTTTCTTGACATGAAAAAGCTAGTTAATGTATTTTGAAAATGGTAGCAACCTGTAGTTCCAAATAACAATTTTCCTAGTTGCTTGCTATGACTTCATTGTGTGGGTGGTTAACTCTTGTTTTCATCGTCAGAGACTCCTAACAGATGAATCCCCACGGCTAAGAAATGCTTTACGCTATACGATTTATAGAAAATCTGGAGTATTTGATGCAGAAAGGTTCATCGATGTCATGCAAGCCTGTGAGAATTTCATAACCGCAGCTAAAAGTGGAGGTGGAGAAGATCTGAATGGTAATATGGCTGAACTTGGAATCTTGCAGCGTTCGACTGGAAATACCTTTCCTGTACTTCTACCAGGTTCATCTCAACAGGAGCCAGTCCAAACCAGGGCTTCTGGATGAGGTACTTCCCGTAATTACTTTTTTGAATTATTGGGATTTTATCTAATACTTCATGATTCATCTGTCCTTATCAGGCTTTTTAAATTCTGGGTAGGTGTTCATAAGAGATCATCTAGACATTTGATATTTGAACAATGCAAAAATTTAGCAAGAAGTAATGGAAATAGTACGTTACATGCAGGTTTATTAATGCAAAAGAGTAATGGTATCTCTTTCCTCTTTCTTTCTTTTGGAAACAAGGTGTTAATGTTATCTCTTAAACCGTCACAAAGGCGAATACTTGATGGTTTAGTGATCGCCAAATTGACAATTAATAGGTGTATATTTAGAAAGAGACCAAAAATGCATGTCTTAGGCTGTTATGATTGATCGTAAACTTCGTTTGAGGATTTTCACTTTTTTGCGTTCTGGAAGTGTACTTCACAATTTTGCAGAACTTTGTCTAATTGTTCCTGCCAAAATGCATTTTGTTCAATATCAAAGACAGATTAGTTTGATTTAGTTTTTTTGTTTTATCACCAAATTCATGCGTGTCTGCTAAAATATTTGGCCCTTGTCTTTGATATGCAAATTAGATTGTGAAGGGCATTGATGCAGTCACGAGGGAACAAGTGGTGCATATAATGGCGCTTCTTGGACTAGGAAATCCTACTCCTGTTTTCAGTATGGTTCCTACTTTTGGACCTTTCAAGCCAGCAGGGCTTCTACCCACAATAACTGAAACAATGTTCAAAAAGTCGTCGAGTTCTTGACTGCAGGAAGTTCAATATCAAGAACATCAAATCAGGTACTTTACATGCTAGCTCATACTTGACTTGGAATGTTGATTTTTTTTTTTTTTCGTTCCTTTCTTGGATACTAATTCTAGTCTTCTGTAATATTTTTGTGGGGAATCAACTGGATATAAATGTTGCTCGGGTTGTTCAAGAGCTTCTTCCAGTGCTACCGGGCATCTCTGCCACAACACTGCCTGAAGTGGTCATTTGATTAACTTCTCGAATTTTAGCTCGCATCATTTGGGACACATTTTTGTAGAAAACGAGCTTAATTTTGCTGCCAAAAGACCTCAATTGTGACATATTGGTGGACTGTATCATATATACAAGTAAAATGTCCAATCTACATTCAGACCTTGTCCAATCCTACCACGAATCAAAGAAGATGTGTATATAATATGATCAATTCAAATCACTGAACATCACATCTATGGTTTGATTTTCTTACAAAAGCTAAATGAATCACGTTTCTTTTCGAAAGAGTTGAATAGAATTAATTCAATATTTATTTTTGCCATGTGCATTGTGCATTCATATGCTTCTGCTTTCACTTTAATTTATCTACCTTTCTAGTTTCTTGAGTATATTTGTTGCCTTGATATAAATCCCAGGAAGGTAATCATTCCTGATAGATGAAGAGAAGGCTTACACTTGACCTTTTAACTTGTCATCAAGACTAAGCTTTCTTGTACAGTCGGTTTTTGCTCTCAGTATTTATTTATTAATTTTTTTGAAATTCCTACGGCAAGAATTTTTTGGTAGCATACAAACGAATACCGACACTGGTAGGACACCTTTGAATCATCGGATATTTATCTTAGTTTGGCATTTTTTTCGGATTTACTTTTGAGACACAGGCAAGGCATTGCCAATCGGCTAGTATGTTTAAGTTGTCTGACTTAGAGACACATGCACTACTAGTTGGCTAGTATTTTTTTTAACTTTTTTGCCTAGTTCTGCCAATTGCGAGAGAGTTTAGGAATCAAATTAAAACTTGAAGTTAAAACTTAAAACGTAGCATGTGAGCGTTTTATACTGTAATAAACTTTTACTTTACAGTATAGCATATGAGATATTTAGAGTATAGGCATTGGAACTTTGTTTTAGCTTGCTCCCAAACACTAAATTTGTTTGTGCTTGGAAACATGTCTTACCTAGCCAATGATGTTGTAGTGCTTTGGCTGCATTACGCAAAAATCCATACCCTAACTGTTAAAAGTGTTGGCAATCTCAATCTCATGTGACAAATTCAAGAAGTTGGACCCGCACAAAATGCTTGTCCAAGCATGGGAGGGACAATTTTGTCTCGGTCTTTTAACCCTTTTGTAATATCGTCACACAGCAATTATATAATTTTTTTACTGGTCTACTTTTTTAAACAGCTGGCATCATTTCTTGACCTCCATCAAGAATCTACCAATCAGTTTTTTGAAAATTTTTCACTGCCATATTAGCTTGTGTTTTCGAAAGAGACATGACGAAATAAATTTTCAAACTGGGCCAACTATTCAGGGACTGTTCTCAATTTGAGACATCGATTAAAGAGCAAACAATATTATTTGAACAAAATGTAAAGTTTGTAAAAAATAATAAGAAAATGATATTATTCTGATGTTTTGGTATTATTTTACTAATTTTATGTTTTGTTGAATTATTATTTATTCCACATCGACTTTTTTTTTTACCATTTTGATAGCTTTAAGCAATTAAACTAATATAAAATATAATAAAGATAATAATGTCCATAAATAGTCCGGTGACTTTATATGTTTTTTAGTTTTGGTCAATAAAATTTAGATATTTTTTAGATTTAGTCTCTGAACTTTACATTCTTTTCAGCTTTAGTCCTAAGGGTATTTATCTCAAATTTTATTAATTTAGCTGCCTATTACATAAATAGCATATGGTTTTTTCTATCCAAAACATAACGGTCAACTAATAGAAGGACCAAAATTAAGACAAAGTAATATGCTGTTAAACATTATGCCCTAAAGAGTAAATGTTTTAATATGTTTTCGGAGATATTTTATCAAGAAAAAGCTTATTATTATTCATATGCCAAGTGTTGTATTCTTTATGTTTATTTTTATTGAATGCAGGAAAAGCAAACAAAAAATCTAAGACTTTCGGTCTAAACCTTTAAGATTATACATATAATGGATAGATTATATAAAAGACATAAATTTTAAAAGTGATGGTCTAAATGATAAGATCCGCAATCGAGGGAACAAAGTTGGGTGCTTTTTTTGTGCTAAGATTGTTATGTTGTCTACATCCCTAATGGGAGATGGCTTGTCTTGGTCATTGGAGTAGGACTTCGTGAATAGAAACATTGATACATTGTCATAGGTGATGATGTGTTGGATCAGGACAAAAAGTTGAATTGATTTGGTTAATAATTTTGTTTGTTTAAATCAATTCACTTTAGACAATCATATGTGTTGTGTCTTAATCTTGAAATGACTAATAGGCCTGTATTCCTGACTTACGTCTTTTGATGTGACCTCTTGATTTAATGATGGTATGCACACCAGTACGTTGGAGACATGACTCTTGAATGACGTAGACTCGTTATTCATAGATATAGAATCCATAGCCCTTTGGTAGAGTTAATGATATTCTCTTATATGCATTATCCTATAATTAGATGACTGAAGAGCTCAACCATTTGAATACACAGGTGTAACCGAATGACATACTATCTATGAATAGTAAGTATTCCAATGGTAAGATAATAGAACGTAAGATAAAAATAATAGGGATGGTAAAACAAAATTTATCCTTAAGTCGATTATGTGACACATTATGATATGTTATGGACGGTTAGCTTATTGGAGCTTTGTAATTTTATATAGTTTGAGACTACAGTTCTATGATTTTAGTGGAGTAGCATTAGAGTTTATAATTATAAAATATGTATCTATGATATTGTATTTTTTAATTATAGGAGCTTGAACTATATATGTTCATCGGGTCTCCTTTGTTAGTTCATAATAAATCATGTAACGATACGACGTGTTTTTCCTATATATTAGTAACTTATGTTAAGTTATTAGTTTGACTGAAATTCTATAAGAATGGATTTAATAATTCATGTTAATTTATCGGTTGAATTAATTTTGTAAATTAATTCAAGATAAATATGTTGAGTTATTTGGATAATATTTTATTCACTATAGGATTATTTGTATATTACTATTTTAATAAGATAATATCTTTATTGGGTTTTTTGAATTAAAACTGAGGCTCTATCTAAGATTCTCAAGTAAAAATAAGACATTATGAGGATTTTAGATTACTATACGATCGACAAGCCGATGGGAAACTTTGGCAGGATGATGAAGTAAGTTTGGTAGGCTGATCCGTATTACAAACATACGATAATTAGTATATGCACATTTTGACGTGTTTTTCATCAAAAGTTAATTCAAACTTGAATTTTGAGGCCTAATCTGATAAGGTTTAACCCCAAATTCGACCACTATAAATAGGGGGTGAGTTTTCTTTGTTATTCAAATCATTTGGGAAGCATAGAGTGAGTACTCTAGTGAGAGAAACTTTGCAACTCCTTGAGAGCTATTGTTCAACATTAAGAACCTTAGCTTTAGGTATTCTTAAGTAGTTGGAAGGAAAGTCACCAGAGGAAAAAGTATACGACGTATGACCACCCAAACTTCGATCGTAGATAGAGAATAGCAAAGAAGACTAGCTAGTTGGGGCTCTTCTGGAACATTATTCTCTTTATGAATTTCTACTAACTTCTGTATACAAAAGAGGTGGGAAAAATCTGTCATTAATTTATATATTTAGCATGTGAAATTTGTGTTTTAGAAAATACTCTGATTCAAGATTTTTAAAATTCTGATGTATACTCATTTTCCAACATATACGTGAAACGAGTTTTGCTGAAAAACCGGGCATGGTCGACCATGCCTTTGTAATGCAGTCAACCGCGGCGTCATGGCGAAGTTACCAGACATATTTTTCGTACTTCTCGGACCTATCTGATTCATTCGATTTGAACCGATTGGATAAATTCTATCTTATTTGTCCCGAGTATCCATTATAGAGTATCAATTTAAATTCAAATAACCCAATAGAAAAGTTATTGAATTAAAACAGTCATATACAGATAATCCCATACAAATAAAATCAATTTTAAATAATTCAACATGTTTATTTTGAATTAATTCATAAAATTATTCAACCAATAAATCAACATGAATTATTAAATCTAATCTATCAAAATTTAGCCAACCTGATAAATAATATAAGTTACCAATCTGCAGAAAAAACATGTCGTATCGTTAGAGAAAATATTTATGAGCTAGTAAAGGGGACCTAACGGACATATATAGATTATGCTCCTTTAATTATAAAATAACATTTTCTAGATACGTATATTTTACAATTATTAACTCTAAAGCTATTTTACTAAAAGCATTAAGTTGTACTCTTGAACTTTATAAAATTACGAAACTTTAATAAGTTTATAGTCTATGATATATCATAATGTGTGACATCCTCATAGGATATTCATAATCAGCCTAAGGATATATTTAGTTTTATCTTCCCGATTAATTTTTATCTTATGTTCCATTATCTCACCATTAAAATACTTACTATTCATAAATAATATACCATTCGGTTATATCTATGTGTCTAAATAGTTGAGCACTCCAGTTTCTAATTATAGGATAATGCCTATAAGAGAATATCATTAACTCTACAAAAGAGCTATGGATTCCATATTATGAATAACGAGTCTACGTAAATCAAGAGTCATGCCTCCAACGTACTGGTATGCGTTCTTTCATATATTTTAGGATGTCACCCTTTGGTACATCAAAAGACACAAGTCAAGAATATAGACTCATTGATTTATAACACATATGATTGTCTAAAGTGAATTGATTTAAACAAACAGAATTAATAATCAAATCAATTCATCTTTAGTCCCAATCTAATACATCGTCACATATGACAATATACCAATGTTTCTACTCGTAAAGTCTAACTCTGATGACCAAGACAATTCATCTCCAGTTAGAGATGCAGACAACATAATAATCTTAACATGAATAAAGCACCCAGTTTTATTCCCTTGATTGCAGACCCAATCATTTAAATTATCACTTTTAAGATTCATGTCTTTCGCATAATCTGTTCATCATATGCACGATCTTAAAGATTTAGACTGACAATCTCAGACTTTTACTTGCTTATCATATATTCAACATGAATGAACATAAAGAAGACAACATTTGATATATGAAAATAAATAATAAACTCTTTATTGATTAAATGTCTCCAAAAGCTATTACATTATTTAATCCTTAGGACATTTAGTCTAATATAACAGGCTTGGGTCAGACCTAAAGGAAGATCCTTAGGCCCAGCTCTATCCCCGGCCCTTGTAAGGTCGTTCTGAGCCCAAGCCCAGGCCGTTCCTTTCTTCTAAGTCATGTGAAGGTGCTCAAGTTAAGATGACCAACAATTTGGACACACACAAGGACCTAGCCCTTCACTGCAAGTCCAAAGACGACGATCTTGGAGTCCACGTTTTAAGGTACAACAACAGTTATCAGTTCAGTTTCAAGCCCAACTTTTGGGGGACGATGCTTTTCTTTTGCGCCTTCTGGTGGCCCCCACAGACGAGCGAAGTGCACTAGTTTGACATATACAGTGCCCGAAGAGGTGACACGTGCCATACATGTTTGTGGTTCATAATGAAAGTGGGCCATGTCTTGAAACTGAACAATATAATGTTTGCCATAAGTGGAACAAAAAAATGTCGTTTGATAATCCATTTTGAGACACAATACATTGTACTTTCAAACAATTATCTAGTTTATTATAATAAAAGAAGTTGCTTCTTCTTCTTCTTCTTATTCGTCTTTTTTTTTTCCTTTCCTTTTTCATTGTGGTACGTAGATTATGAATAGTCATTCAGATATCAAATTTTGGATTATCAACACTAAAGCTATTCCACTAAAAACTTTAAGCTATACTCTTGAATATATAAAATTACAAAACTCTAATAAGTTTATAGTCTATGACGTATAATAATGTGTAACATCCTCATAGGATATTCATAATAGGTTTAAGGATAAATTTAGTTTTATTTTCCCTATTATTATTTTTATCTTATGTTCTATTATCTCACCATTAGAATACTTACTATTCATAATGTAACGCCCCCCTTACGGACATCACAGATGTCGTTACATTCATACATTACATATTTATTTATTTATATAAACTTTAAGTACAAAACTTATATGATACTTTAATGATAAGCGTAGTTAAGGAAAACATAACCAGGATCCATACATACATATATTTTTTTTACAACATTCATTAATTTAATTTCACTTTACTTTAGAACATAAACTTGCTTTAATAAGGTACATATACCAAATTACTAGATCATATCTCATTAATCATCACATCACTTAAAAGCTACTTGCTCCCACAGTTCGGCAGGCCGAACTTGGGACTTCGGCATGCCGGAATTCCTCAACCGGCAGGGCGACAGAGACTTTGCAAATCAGGGCTTGAGAATTTATCATCGTTCGGCAGGCCGAACATTCAAACATCGGCATGCCGACCAATGATGTTTGGCAGGCCGACAGAGCCAAAATCCTTAAGAAAACTTAATTTGTAAAACATATATAACTTTCAAAACGTGGAAGATCAAATTCTTAAAACTTAACATAAAAATATGTTCACATAATAATTTATAACTTAAATCATAAATTTTTTCTTCATTGGCGTTATTCCGGTTACAATTCATCATACTTTGCACACGTGCCATTCCATATCCTCCACCTAGTCCATCACTTTCTTACCCTTATCTGCAACATGACATAAACTTAAATAAGTTAAAGCTTAGTAAGTACATATTATTCTCACAATTTAAATATATTTCATAAACATCATCATCATCATCATCATATCATAATAGTGCATTAAGCACAATTTCATAAAAACATATCTTTCATTACATTGACCATATTAAAACTTATTCCATTTTATCTTAAGGGCCCAAGTGTTGCACCATAAGCATCATTGTAGGCGCGCCGTCATGAGAGGAGAAGGGTAGCTAATCCCAAACCAAACATGACATCATAACTTATCATAGCATAACATTGGTGTGCAACACTTATTAGGTGATACTTATATACATAACTTTCATACTTTGAAACATGTCATCATCATACATGCATAACTTTTAAACATAGAAACTTTTCATAAGAAAACTTTAAATAAAAATCATCATAAAATCATCATAGAATAAACATCATTAGGATCATAATTTCAACCTTATAAAATCATATCATGTTGCAGGTGAGAATGTACTTACCGTAAAAGCTAGCTTACTTAACCTTAATATGATTTGGTGACGATATCGCGGTCTCGATGTGCTCGTTCCTTTGCGTGTTTATGCCATTTATCCATTTAAAGAATACAAATAAAATTAATACTTATTATCATAGCGTAAATTATCCATTCATATAACATTTATTCATATCATATCACAATCACATTCATCTCATTTAAGCATATTTCATAACATGCATCCTTAAGTATAATCATCAAAAATATCCCATACATTACAAACATGAAAATCTGCCAATAATAATAATAATGTAGATGAGTAATCTTTTGAAAACATTTTCTAACAATTAAAATACATATATTTTAATTTTAAAATTCATACTAATATCTTATTATCATACATTCCAATATCATAAAATTATTTTATCATTAATAAAATCATTTAAACATATAAAACATTTCATAAAATGAAAGTCCAAAATTAACATTGTTAAAACAATTTTCTTGACCTAAACTCATAGAAATTTCATAACATAAATTACACTCATTAAAACATAACAAACTTTGTAGTCCATGACATAACATAAACATGAACACTCTTACCAAATTTCGTGAAAAACAACATTCATTTACCCCTTGAATAAAATTACATTTTTCATGCATCATAGCCAAACAACAATAATTTACTGTGAGGGGTAGAGGATAGAAAATTCATAACTTATCATAGAAAATTCGTAATGACTTGAAATTTGGAGGAACATCACATAACACATGCATGAGCATCATATAAAAAATTCAGAACAAAATACCATACCTAGACAAAGACACTGCAGACGAATTGAGGAGGAGAAATACTTTTCAGAAACATCAAAAGAAATGAGTTCTTACCTTAAAAATTTTCTTCTCAAAATTCTTGAATTCAACCAACGAAATATAAATTTCTCTTTCAATTTCTTGCAGAGAATTTTCGAGAGAGAGAGAGAGGAATAAAATTCGTGGAGAAGAGAAGAAGAAGAGATGAATGAGAAAACGTCTCAGAAATGAATGAGAGGAGACGTGAGAGGATGAGAGAAAAATGGGAAAAAGAACGTTAAAATTTTTAACGTAATGTTAATGGGCATGACGTACAAAGAAGGAGAGTCAAAACTCTTCATTAAGCCAGAAATTTTCTGACTTAAATGGTGGCTACTTGGCGTGGAGGAAAGAGAGCAAAGAGGCAAAGTCAAAACTATTAGTCTCACTTATCATATTTTTGCCCTCTAAAAATAGGAAACAATTTAAAATAATACCAATCAATGCAAAGTCAAACATTTTATTTCCTTAATTGAGGAAATTAATCCATAAATATGCCAATTAATCACCCAATTAACGTAATTATCTCAGCCATAAATTTGGAGAGATTTCTGCTGACTGCTCGTCAGCTGTCATCGGCCTGCCGACTCACCACTTCGGCCTGCCGGTTCCACCAAGTTTGGCCTGCCGATTGTTTCCATCGGCCTGTCGATCTTTGGCAGACTTTTCGGCCGGCCGAACTGTCTTTAAAATACCATACATTAATACATTCAAATCATCATTGCATCATAATTAAACATACATTAAAATTAACATGAACACTAGAGCACAACAATTCCATGCGGTCGTCACCTGTCATAAACTTGAAATAAAGAGTTAGTAACATAAAATCATGAATCATTAATAAAATATTTATTAGCATTGTTACTAACTTAACGTGATCCGTTACATAAAAATGGGTGGGTGTTACACATAAATATTATATCATTTGGTTATACTAATGTGTCCAAATGGTTGAGCGCATTAGTTTTTAATTACAAGATAATACCTATAAGAGAATATCATTAACTTTACAAAAGAGCAATAGATTCCATATCTATGAACGAGTGTATGTCAATCAAGAGTTATGTCTCCAACGTACTGGTGTGTGTTCCTTCATGTAATTTAGGATGTCACCTTTGGTACATTAAAAGACATACGGACTCATTGATTTATTTCAAGATTAAGATATAACATATATGATTGTCTAAAATGAATTGATTTTAACAAATAGAATTAATAGTCAAATCAATTTATCTTTAGTTCTGATCTAATATATCGTCACATATGACAATATACTAATGTTTCTACTCGTAGAGTCTAACTCCGACAGCCAAGGCAAGTCATCTCCAGTTGGAGATGCAGACAACATAATAATCTTAACATTTATTCCCTTGACTGCGGACCTAATCATTTAGACTATCACTTTTAAGATTCATGTCTTTCGCATAATTTGCCCATCATATGCACAATCTTAAAGGTTTAGACGGACTTTTTCAGACTTCTGCGTGCTTATCATATATGCAATATAAATGAACACAAAGAGGACAATATTTGATATATGAAAATAAATAATAAACTTTTCATTGATTAAAAATCTCTAAAAACTATTACATTATTCAATCCTTCAGACACCTAGTCTAACATGACAGGCCTGGGTCGAACCTAAAAGGAGATCCTCAAGCCCAACTCTAACCTCGGCCCTTGTAAGGTCGTTCTGAGCCCAAGCCCATGTCGTACAAGGCCTAGTGCCAGTCTAGTAATTTTTAATTTTAAAATTTTATTTTTCATATATTTATAATTTGTAAAAAAAAATTAATAATTATAAAACTATGGGACTATTAAGTGTAAAAGAAAACTTCTAAATGTTACATAGAGTATTTGTAAAGGGAAATTCTAGTTTTTTATCTACCACTTATAAATTTACATCTTAAACTTGTAATACATGTATAATAAACATTTTAAATGTAGTTGAAAGTCAATAATTATACAAATAAGTGTTTACCTTAATGTTCTATTCTATAATTAATTTTAAAAAAATGTTTGAGGGCATCATCGGTGCTAGGTATCATAGTTAATACACGGTAAGCTATGTATGTGGACATTATATTACAAGACCCATCCTTTATTAATATGTGGTGTTTAACACTATTGGTCGCCTATGTGACCTGCTTCTATTTTGGTGTTCCTGCATTTCTTTACTTTTCTGGTTCCCCAATACAATAATTATGGCATCGTTTTTTGGGCCATCACATCAAGTTTCCAAAGCTATATAGTAAAGCCTTTGGTTTCTAGTGTTTTATGTTGTGACTTGTGAGTTGTGACCAAGTAATCTTTTTATATAAAAAATAAGAAACCAACTCTTTTATGAACTTTTTATATTACATTATGTAGTCATATACATAGGACTTGTGCTTGATACAGACTGATTGCTCTGATCGATTTCTTTGCATCAAAAATCAAATTAATATTAGCTGAGTCTTGATGTTTTTCATGTGAACCCTAAAGATTCGATCCCTAGTTATTTTGTGATTCGGCTCACATTTTCAGATTCCTGCCTTAATTGTACATGTCCTAATTTTGAATCCTAATATTGTGGCATATACATACCTTTTCTAGTGGTCAACCTTCATTATGTCCTGCAGTACCAATCAAAAAAGGAAATGTCATTTAATTTAGAATCAATGGGGAATATTTATGAGCATAGTAGAATGGTTGATGATATTTAAATTTTATAATTTTGTATTTTATAGTTTCAAATATGATTGAAACCATGAAACCGAATTTGCTACAATATATGTACACTATTTAACTCAATAAATACTGCTATTCTGTTTTCGAACTTTCAATAATTGTCATGACCTCATATTGTAGCTTTCGTTTTTCTTTTTGAAACTTTTTGTACTTTTTTTTAGAATTGTCAAGGAGTAACAGACGTTAGTGTAGGATGGGTAGAATTTAGGGTGCAAATATAATTAGAATATAAATTTTTACTTTTATGTTATTTGTCTATTCTCTCGCGTTCGTTTAAAAAATATTGTGGATAAAACGAGGGAATACAAACCATTTGGCAGTAACATTTTTCTACGAAATGCTAGGAAATATAAATTGCAATATTTGCCCTAAATAAGTAAATAAATGCCCTACATATAAAAAGTACTGTCGATGTACAGAAAAAATAAAACATTTAATTCCTTATTTAATTAACAATTACAGGTGGGCTATGAATAGCCAGCCAAAAAAAAAAAAAGATGGCAATTAAATTTTTTTACTAAATTAGTGCAACAAAAAAGGTTAAAAAAAAGACCCCGGTGATATGGCAAATAATTACTCCAATCGGATATGGTGTTTTCTTCTTTTTTAATTTTTTTTATTCTCATTTAATTACGTTCCTTCTACCTTGCCTATAAATGAAACGACATGATCACTATTCCAAAACAAAAAACAAAACTCAAATTCTCCGAAAAAAAAAAAATATGATTAGCGATCGGCTGACACTAGTTCTTCTAGTCTCTTTGGCGTTCCTTTCTTCTAAGTCATGTGAAGGTGTTCTAGTTAATATTACCAACAACTTGAGCACACGCAAGGACCTAGGCCTTCACTGCCAGTCCAAAGACGACGATCTTGGGGTCCACGTTTTGAGGTACAACGGCAGTTATCACTTCAGTTTCAGGGACAACTTCTTTGGGACGACGCTGTTCTTTTGCGGCTTCTGGTGGGGCCCACAGACGAGCAAAGTGCACCGGCTTGACATATACCGTGCCGACAGAGATGGGTGCGATACATGTTTGTGGTTCGTAGATGAAGGTGGGGCATGTCTTGATGATTCTCCGTTCCTAAATTGCCTTAAGTGGAAAGATGTCTTTTGATAATCCATTTTGAGACGTAATATGCTGTACTTTCAAATAATTTTCCACTCTATTATAATAAAAGAGACTTCTACTTCTTCTTCTTCTTCTTCTTATTCGTTTTTTTTTTTTCCTTTCCTTTTTCATTGTGGTACGTAGATTATGAATAGTCAATCAGATATCAAATTTTGGATTATCAAGTATTTTTCTTTTCTAAGCAATATTGGTGCATGAAATAAGTAATCAGACTTGACGTTGATAGGATGTTCGGAAAAGGAATTTGAATAAAAAAATTTTGGTTCAAATTGATTTCACTGTAATATTTTTTAGTCACTTACATAACTGTCTAAATAAAACGAATTGAATCTAAAAATACCTACTAATTATTTTAATTACAAAGTTTCAACGGTATTAAATAATGAAGTGAAAAAAAAAATAATAATGAATGTTTCAAATAAGAAACATAATGAAAAGAGTCAACACAAAATGTTCAATTTCTGTTGTTTCCTTTTTAATTTCTGAAAGGAAACTAAAAAAACATGGACAAAATTTAAAAAATTTTAAAAAATACGGATTCAACAAGATTATAAAGATAAAAAAAAAACTCTTCCAGAAATATATATATATATATGAACAAAATATCAAAAATTTCATTATCATAATGGTTATGTAACTATGATAAATCAATAAATTCAATACACGTGCAAACTAAGAGAATAGAAATTTGAATAAAAAATAATCGACTAAAAGAAAAATATGAAAATTTAAGCATTACCATAGACTATAAAATTTTTATGATAATGATAACAATAATGAAAAAAGGCTTTGAATATGTGCTTATTAAAAGTGAGAATATACAAGCATTATCATAAAAACAAATAAATAAAAGTCTTATGATAATGGCAAAAATAATAAAAAGAAATATGTACATTAAAATATGAGTATAAATGATATTATTAAGACTTGATTCATTAATATAATTTCAAAAATAAAAATAAAAAAAATCTATCGTACTAAAGTATGTGCATAAGTATTATTATTAAGAATTGATTTATTATGATAATGATGGAAAACAAAACCGTGCTAAACCGTCATTGCAAAGGTGCATAGATAGCCCTAGAAGAAGCAGTAGTATTTTGTATTGGATATATATAATATATAAAAACACATCTGTGCAATTAAAATGGTTGCACAAAATCACCAAGAAAATAATGCAAACAAAAATGCATGGAAACACCAAAATTATGCTGGTGTCCCTGCAAAATGGAATAATAAACGTGGATGTGAATAAATGTGTGCAAACATATGAAAACATATCTCATCAAATAAACGCCATCTTGCATGCTAGTAAATGTGTATAATTAAGGAAAAAAAATTCAAATGGTTGTGTCTAATATTAATTCTCTTACAATCAAGGATCATCCAATCAGGTCCATGTGATCAACATCATTTTTTCAAAAATGGAAATGAAAAAATGAATTTGAAAATAAAAGAGCGCTCAAAACTAGATACGAGGGTTTAATGGGAAATTCAAATCGTAAAAGTTTAAAAAAGATGCGTTATTGTAATAACATATATATGAAGACATTTTTAAACTCAAGAAGCTTAAAACAGATAGTTTGTGTAATTATTGCATATTGTTTCCCACAAAATGTTAATTACTATAATACAAACTTAATTTTTTTTTTCAAACTCATTTCTCAAACCGTCATTAAATCTTCCTAAGTAATGCTGGTAATTTGTTTAGCATGCGCCTTTTTGAGCGGAGATTGGGTTTGGGGTTGGGGGCAGCAAATAAAAGAAAATGTAGCAAGTAATGTACAGTTTTTTTATTTTAGATTTATGATTTGGCCAATTATATAGTAGAATAGAGGGGAAAAGAAAGGTTGGAATCATAATAGACATTTGTGTCAAGTTGTGTTTGTTTTGTGGGGAGGGTGGGTGGGGGCCGAGGGGGCAGTAAATAAAAGAAAATGTAACAAGTAATGTAGAATTTTTCGATTTTAGATTTATGATTTGGCTAATTTTACAATAGAATAGAGGGGAGAAGAAAGGTTGGAATCACGATATATATTTGTGTCAAGTTGGGTTTATTTTGTATTTTCTTTTATTGTTATGTATAAATTTAATTGGATCTAACATTTCACAAACATACACTAAAAAACTCTTTGTGATTTTATATGTATTTTTTTTCCAAAATATATATAGGGACGTCTTTCCTTAACAAAATAATAATAATAATAATAATAATAATAATAATAATAATAATAATAATAGAGAGGAAAGATGCCGTTCTTGCTCCAAAACTTGTTGTCATCAGGTGTAAAACCCCTAAGTGGGGGTTAATAGTTTTAAATAAATTAAATAAAGATCAGAAAATAAAAATAAAACCTTAAAGCAAAATTGCCTGGGACTTAAATAAAAACTCTCAAATCAAAATAAAATATAAACAACAAATAAACCACAGTTTAATATAACACCTTTAAATTTAGTAATATAAAACTGTCATCGTCATTATTCCAACTCTCAACACAATCTTAATATAGTCATAGAAAGTAACATAAGATTCTTACATTATCATGAAGTATATTATTTAACAAATGAAGCAATTCCACATATACAGCTACATAGCTTCCTCAACTATGTTTCTTGTTACCTACTAAATGATCTTGATTGTTAGTATTGCTTTGAAGGCGTATTACTATGGTTATGTTTGAAGAAATTAATGTTATGAGTTATATAAAGGATCATGCTTTTGGAAATTATAATTATGTTAAAACGTAATGATTATCATTACGTTATTATCACATTTGAGAAATTATGTATTATGTTAGGTTTGCGAAATTAAGACTTGAAAAATGATAATTATATCTTTTAAGGTTATATGTTGAGAATTCTTTATTATTAAAAATTCATTTGTTACTAAGTTTTGGGAAACAATTATTATTTCCTCTAAGGTTTTATGTTAAGGATTCCACAACAAGAATCCATTTAAAAATAAATTTATTCCGTAATTTCTCTACTTTAATTGCACATTTAATGTCAATTCTGATAGAAGCATAAGTCATACAATTGAAAACACACAACTCAAATAAAAAAATATTTGGAATCTGTTTACGCCCTTAATTATCAAAACCCAAAAAGCACGCCCTCAAGGGGAAAAAATCCAGGAAATATTTGTCATTGAGGGATGCAAGGTCAGCGGTGAATGTTGCCTTTTAGAAGGGCGATTTTCTTGAACCCATATTCATCCAGTTGTTGATGGCCTTCATCCGAATCATCTCCACTGCCGTGATTAAAACTAGCGCATGAGATCCACAATGCCGACGACGGGACACTGGCACCGAAGTGGTAGAAGAAGAAGATTCAAGCATGGTTCAAAAAGGTTGTTTCAAGAAGAAAATTGCAAACGGAACGACAATGGTTAGCTACAGAGGACATGTCTGAGACGAAAACTGAGTAAGAAACAAAAAATAGAGGGCTTTGGAACCCAAATTTTATTTACTAATATCTGACAAAAATTTACTAAATTTGAGATCTATATGTGTATAGCGTTTAAACAATACACACAACTAAATAATGCTCATCAGATTCTTTTCTACGTTTTTTTTTTTTTTTTGCTTGTTCGTGTTTTTTTTTTTTTTCAATTATTTGTGATTTTCTACCCCTAAAAACACTCTTCTTCAAAAGTTTCACCAAATACAACCGAATGCATGATGCTTTTTTGCTACTCTGATTCTCTAAGCGTTAGATTCAATCGTTATGGCTCAAAATGAGCACCACCAGCAACCTTCTAAAATCTAAATCAAAATCGTATTTTTTTTTTTAAAGGAAACCACCTAAACCCGTTGCATTTTTAGGTAGGTAACACACGGGGTTAATTAAGCATTAAATGCAGTCATTATACTCAAAAAGAAAAATTCCTATATTTGGGAAAGTGAATGCCAAAGAACTCGGTTGACTTGTTGCTTTGATCGATGTGGACCAATAAGACAGAATCATAAGCCCTCTTCTTCCTCCTGTTTTTGACGAATCATAAGCCCAGCCTTATTTCTTTTCTTCCTTTTACGTTCGCTGTCCTCTACTTCCATATATATATATATATATATACACACACACTGTCCTACACCCTCCTTCCTTCCTCGATCGTCAGAACTTGGAAGTACTGGCTATGGAATTTTCAAAGTAAGCTCTCTCTTTTCAAATCCCTCTCTCTACAAATAAGTATTATTTACTTTTAGAAAATAAGGATTATGAGTTTAAGAATAATTTGTTTGCCTTTGGGTTTTTTTTTTTTAATTATGAATTTTTCGGCAAATAGGTCACAAGGGAGTTTTACAACGGCTCTTCTACTGTAGGCTTTATTCTCAGTTTCTCTATTTTTTTTTTTTTTTTGCCTCTTATTAACCATGGCTTTTAGACTTCCTTTTTTTTTTTTTTTAATTGAGGCGACTTCCTTATTTTTTTAGGTACTTTCATTTCGTAACATTTAATGGGTCCAGTTTTGTTTCCTCTTTTTGAGAAGGGTTCATTTTTAATTCTTATGATATAGAATCAGATGCGAAGATTGGATAAACAAGTTGCGAAAAGATAAGTTGTGCTGAATTGTGCACAATGTTATATATATATATATAAATATATATATATATATATATATGTTTGTTATGCAGGAGGCATGCTTGTAGAGTAAACGGAATAATTGTCTTGTTCTCAATTGTGAACTGTACACTTTTTGTCATTCTTCCCATGTGTCACAATTTAATTGATCCGAGGTATGATTCTCGAATTTGCTTTATTAAATTTTTACAGGAACTCCATATCTATACTTTAGATTGAATAGAACTCTGACCTCCATATGGTTTCCATAAAAGTTAGTACATACATGACACATAAACTACAAAGAGGCTAGTAATGCAAGATATTTCTTTCTTTTCCAATTTCTACAACAAAATCCAAGTTCTGAAAACAGACATTAGATGGTGAAGGTTGACCACAAACAACGTTTTAGCAAAGAGTTCTGTTTTCAGCTCAAATATTTAGCAAGCATGTTTACTCTTTCAATAACATGTTAAACAGAACCACATGTGGAAAAGATAGAAGGAAAGAATTACTTTTCTGTATAAAAGTTTACACTAAGACTATTGTTACAAAGACACAAATATATACCAGATAAGTAGATCAAAAGACAGCTAGTTGGAAACCAACTGTTCCACGCTTAAAACAAGAAGAAGACAACACTCTTTCATGCACTCAACCTCACCACACGGCTGGTTTTCTTGCAATTCCTCAACATCAAGAAATATGATAATTTTTTGATATATAGATATGGTTAATAACATCAAAGTTCGGGACCAAAATGAGACAAGGCGCATGAATCAGGGGCTAAAATTGAGATTAATCAACTATTTCAGTTAGCATGCTTGAAAATCGCAAGATGAGACAGAAATCCCACAAACCAAAATTAGAATTCAACAACACAAATACTAATTACAAGTGAGAAGAAATACCCTCAAGCTGATTGAACTAAATGCTTCTCTCAAGCACTCCAACGGAGCGAGACCTTTGCGAGAAGTATCCATGGTTGGGGTCATACAGAGCAGAATGGAAAAATTCCTATGTTTGGACATATGACAGCGACTCTCACAAACAATTTTGGAAAAGTGGTTGCCAGACCTCGTCCTGTACTGGCAGTTCATTCTGAGAATTGCAATAAATGAAATGAGAGCACAGGCCAAGACATGTTGGCCTAGCGACACCAGGTGTAGGCAATATTCAAAAGGAAAAATTCCTATGTTTGGATATATCACAGCGATTCTCACAAACAATTTTGGAAAAGTGGATGCCAAACCTCGTCCTGTACTGACAATTCATTCTGAGAATTGCAATAAATGAAATGAGAGCATAGCGCAAGACATGTTGGCCTAGCGACACCAGGTGTAGGCAATATTCAAAAGGAAAAATTCCTATGTTTGGATATATGACAGCGACTCTCACAAACAATTTTGGAAAAGTGGATGCCAGACCTCGTCCTGTACTGGTAGTTCATTCTGAGAATTGCAATAAATGAAATGAGAGCACAGCCCAAGACATGTTGGCTTAGCGACACCAAGTCTAGGTAATATTCAAAAGAAAAAATTCCTATGTTTGGATATATGACAGCGACTCTCACAAACAATTTTGGAAAAGTGGATGCCAGTCCTCGTCCGGTACTGGCAGTTCATTCTGAGAAATGCAATAAATGAAATGAGAGCACAGCCCAAGACATGTTGGCCTAGCGACACCAGGTGTAGGCAATATTCGAAAGGAAAAATTCCTATGTTTGGATATATGACAGCGACTCTCACAAACAGTTTTGGAAAAGTAGATACCAGACCTCGTCCTCTACTGGCAGTTCATTTTGAGAATTGCAATAAATAAAATGGGAGCACAGCCCAAGACATGTTGGCCTAGCGGCACCAGGTGTAGGCAATATTCGAGAGGAAAAATTCCTATGTTTGGATATATGACAGCGACGCTCACAAACAATTTTGGAAAAGTGGATGCTAGACCTCGTCCTGTACTGGCAGTTCATTCTGGGAATTGCAACAAATGAAATGAAAGCACAGGCCAAGACATGTTGGCCTAGCGACACCAGGTGTAGGCAATATTCGAAAGGAAAAATTCCGATGTTTGAATATGTGACAGCGACTCTCGCAAACAATTTTGGAAAAGTGGATGCCAGACCTCGTCCTGTACTGGTAGTTCATTTTGAGGATTGCAATAAATGAAATGAGAGCACAGCCCAAGACATGTTGGCCTAGCGACACCAGGTGTAGGCAATATTCGAAAGGAAAAATTCCTATGTTTGGATATACGACAGCGACTCTCACAAACAATTTTGGATAAGTGGATGCCAGACCTTGTCCTGTACTGGTAGTTCATTCTAAGAATTGCAATAAATGAAATGAGAGCACAGCCTAAGACATGTTGGCCTAGCGACACCAGGTGTAGGCAATATTCGAAAGGAAAAATTCCTATGTGTGGATATATGACAGCGACGCTCACAAACAATTTTGGAAAAGTGGATGCGAGACCTTGTCCTGTACTGGCAGTTCATTCTAAGAATTGCAATAAATGAAATGAGAGCACAACACAAGACATGTTGGCCTAGCGACACCAGGTGTAGGCAATATTCGAAAGGAAAAATTCCTATGTTTGGAACTCGTGACAGCGACTCTCACAAACAATATTGGAGAAGCGGATGCCAGACCTTGTCCTGTACTGGCAGTTCACTCTGAGAATTGCAATAAATGAAATGAGAGCACAGCCCAAGACATGTTGGCCTAGCGACTCCAGGTGTAGGCAATATTCAAAAGGAAGAATTCCTATGTTTTGATATATGACAGCGACTCTCGCAAACAACTTTGGAAAAGTGGATGTCAGACCTCGTCCTGTACGGCAGTTCATTCTGAGAATTGCAATAAATGAAATGAGAGCACAGCCCAAGACATGTTGGCCTAGCGACACCAGGTGTAGGCAACATTCAAAAGGAAAAATTCCTATGTTTGGATATATGACAGCGACTCTCACAAACAATTTTGGAAAAGTGGATGCCAGACCTCGTCCTGTAATGGCAGTTCATTCTGAGAATTGCAATAAATGAAATGAGAGCACAACCCAAGACATGTTGGCCTAGCGACACCAGGTGTAGGCAATATTCAAAAGGAAGAATTCCTATGTTTGGATATATGACAGCGACTCTCACAAACAATTTTGGAAAAGTGGATGCCAGACCTCGTCCTGCAATGGTAGTTCATTCTGAGAATTGCAATAAATGAAATGAGAGCACAGCCCAAGACATGTTGGCCTAGCGACACCAGGTGTAGGCAATATTCAAAAGGAAAAATTCCTATGTTTGGATATATGACAGTGACTCTCACAACAATTTTGGAAAAGTGGATGCCAGATCTCGTCCTGTACTGGCAATTCATTCTGAGAATTGCCACAAATGAAATGAAAGCATAGGCCAAGACATGTTGGCCTAGCGACACCAGGTGTAGGCAATATTCAAAAGGAAAAATTCCTATGTTTGGATATATGACAGCGACTCTCACAAACAATTTTGGAAAAGTGGATGCCAGACCTCGTCCTGTACTGGCAGTTCATTCTGAGAATTGCAATAAATGAAATGAGAGCACAGCCCAAGACATGTTGGCCTAGCGACACCAGGTGTAGGCAATATTCAAAAGGAAAAATTCTTATGTTTGGATATATGACAGCGACTCTCACAAACAATTTTGGAAAAGTGGATGCCATACCTCGTCCTGTACTGGCAGTTCATTCTGAGAATTGCAATAAATTAAATGAGAGCACAGCCCAAGACATGTTGGCCTTGCGACACCTGGTGTAGGCAATATTCAAAAGGAAAAATTCCTATGTTTGGATATATGACAGCGACTCTCACAAACAATTTTGGAAAAGTGGATGCCAGTCCTCGTCCGGTACTGGCAGTTCATTCTGAGAAATGCAATAAATGAAATGAGAGCACAGCCCAAGACATGTTGGCCTAGCGACACCAGGTGTAGGCAATATTCGAAAGGAAAAATTCCTATGTTTGGATATATGACAGCGACTCTCACAAACAATTTTGGAAAAGTGGATGCCAGACCTCGTCCTGTACTGGCAGTTCATTTTGAGAATTGCAATAAATAAAATGGGAGCACAGCCCAAGACATGTTGGCCTAGCGGCACCAGGTGTAGGCAATATTCGAGAGGAAAAATTCCTATGTTTGGATATATGACAGCGACGCTCACAAACAATTTTGGAAAAGTGGATGCCAGACCTCGTCCTGTACTGGCAGGTCATTCTGGGAATTGCAACAAATGAAATGAAAGCACAGGCCAAGACATGTTGGCCTAGCGACACCAGGTGTAGGCAATATTCGAAAGGAAAAATTCCGATGTTTGAATATGTGACAGCGACTCTCGCAAACAATTTTGGAAAAGTGGATGCCAGACCTCGTCCTGTACTGGTAGTTCATTTTGAGGATTGCAATAAATGAAATGAGAGCACAACCCAAGACATGTTGGCCTAGCGATACCAGGTGTAGGCAATATTCAAAAGGAAGAATTCCTATGTTTGGATATATGACAGCGACTCTCACAAACAATTTTGGAAAAGTGGATGCCAGACCTTGTCCTGTACTGGTAGTTCATTCTGAGAATTGCAATAAATGAAATGAGAGCACAGCCCAAGACATGTTGGCCTAGCGACACCAGGTGTAGGCAATATTCGAAAGGAAAAATTCCTATGTTTGGATATATGACAGCGACTCTCACAAACAATTTTGGAAAAGTGGATGCCAGACCTCGTCCTGTACTGGCAGTTCATTCTAAGAATTGCAATAAATGAAATGAGAGCACAGCACAAGACATGTTGGCCTAGCGACACCAGGTGTAGGCAATATTCGAAAGGAAAAATTCCTATGTTTGGAACTCGTGACAGCGACTTTCACAAACAATATTGGAAAAGCGGATGCCAGACCTTGTCCTGTACTGGCAGTTCACTCTGAGAATTGCAATAAATGAAATGAGAGCACAGCCCAAGACATGTTGGCCTAGCGACTCCAGGTGTAGGCAATATTCAAAAGGAAGAATTCCTATGTTTTGATATATGACAGCGACTCTCGCAAACAACTTTGGAAAAGTGGATGTCAGACCTCGTCCTGTACGGCAGTTCATTCTGAGAATTGCAATAAATGAAATGAGAGCACAGCCCAAGACATGTTGGCCTAGCGACACCAGGTGTAGGCAACATTCAAAAGGAAAAATTCCTGTGTTTGGATATATGACAGCGACTCTCACAAACAATTTTGGAAAAGTGGATGCCAGACCTCGTCCTGTACAGGCAGTTCATTCTGAGAATTGCAATAAATGAAATGATAGCACAGCCCAAGACATGTTGGCCTAGCAACAGCAGGTGTAGGCATGGCATAGGGGGAGCAGCGTTCGATAAAAAAAAAAGAAAAAAAAGAGAGAGCACAGGCACAGCAAAGGTGACCTCGGTTGACTTGTTGCATTGATCGATGTGGAGCAATAGGACAAAAGGAGCGGTGGAGGGATTGGAATACGTATGTACGGTAGAATGAATCATATTAATATTTGCAACTACGGTGGCAACCCCTCTTCTTCCTCCTGTTTTTGACGAATCATAAGCCCAGCCTTATTTCTTTTCTTCCTTTTACGTTCACTGTCCTCTACTTCCATATATATATATATACACACACACTGTTCTACACCCTCCTTCCTTCCTCGATCGTCGAAACTTGGAAGTACTGGCTATGGAATTTTCAAAGTAAGCGTGAATTGCCTTCTCTCTCTTTTCAAATCCCTCTCTCTACAAATAAGTATTATTTACTTTTAGAAAATAAGGATTATGAGTTTAAGAATAATTTGTTTGCCTTTGGGTTTTTTTTAATAATGAAATTTTTGGCAAATGGGTCACAAGGGATAGTGTTGCAAGAACGGGCCGGCCCGGCCCGTTCTCCTTAGGCCCACACGGCCCGTAGGCCGGGCCGGGCCGGCCCATATTAAAAATAACTTGGCCCGGCCCGGCCCGCGGGCTAATTTTATGTGGGTCATGCCGGGCTGTGCCGTGGGCCGTGTCGGGCCGTGCCGTGGGCCTTAAATGGGCCGGCCCATCTTGGCCCATCATGGGTTTAAATGGGCCAGCCCATCTAAACATGTAATTTTCAATTTTTTTATTTTTGAATTTTTAAACAAGTTAATAAATATAAAAGTTTAAATAGTTAAGAGAAATATAAAAAAGGATATTTTATTTACGATTGCCTCATTAAAAACCTTTCCAAGGAAAACCCAGTGGGACAAAACCTTGGTAAGGAAAAAAGAGTACAATCGGGATAATTATACATTAGATGTTTACAAAATTAGTAAAAACAAAAAAAAAACATAAAAAAATATTGTTCATAATTAATTACAACATATTACTCCCAGTGGGAGTATCAGAAATGTCCAAAATTTCAAAGTCATCAATCCAATCATCTTGAACTTCTTAGCTTCTTCTACGAGCATCCTCCCAATCTTTGATGCACATTATTGCTTCCAGAATATCGTCACTCATACGTGCACGCCGTTCATCAAGTACTCTATCACTGCAACTAAATACTTGTTCACTTGCAACTGTAGATACTGGTATGGTTAGTATATCACAAGCCATTTTAGAGAGCACAAGAAAAGTTCTTGATTGTGATCTCCAAAATGATAAAAGATCAAACTTATTGAAATCATGACCACCACCTTGCTCATTGAAAATGAATGCCACAAAATTTGTTTCCAGATAGTTTTCCAATTCACTGCGTGTTGAAGATGTAGACGATGCATTGAAACTAAATCTGGTGTAGCTAATCATACTTGCCCATGAAGAACCATGTGGTACAGAAGTAGTATTTGCTAAAGGTGTAGGGGATATTGTTTGGCCTCCTCCATATTTTTCATTATATGCAGTACATATGTTGTTAACTTTTGCTTGCATATTTTGAATAGTTATGATGTCAGAATGCACCCTTAATTTTTCCCCTATACCCTTAAGCAAATATTCAACACCAGCTAATTTAACTCTCAGATCCAATATAGCAGCTATGCAATACAACGGTGGAACACGCTCCTAATATTTTTTGAATTTTTTTTTCCATGAACTCAACAGATTCCTTAAACATGTCAAAATCTCTATGCATATCGAAGGTTGCAGCAATGTCGTACAACTTATGTAATGCATGAGGAGAGGTGGGATAGTACACACCTAAGAGTTGGAGAGTGGCTTCATAAAAAACCTTTAAGAAATTGTAAAAGCATGAGGCAATTTGCCAATCGAATTCTTGAAGCAGCTCAATTGGATTCTTCAAGTTGTAATACGCGGTTATGACCTTTTTGTATGGTAGGCATGCATTCAGCATCAAATATGTTGAATTCCACCGGTGTCCTATGTCAGTTGGAAGTTTTCTGGGTTTCATGCTTGCTCTTTTGCAAAGCTTAGCAAACTCTTCAATTCGAGAGCCAGAACTTGCTATGTAACCCAAGGCCGTTCGAATATTTTCCAAATAACCTTGAAAAAATTTCATGCCATCTTGAACACACAAGTTAATAATATGACAAGCAGATCTTTGGTGAAAAAGTGTTTCACCATGTTGTGGTCTTAATGTTGTTTTGAAATGGTTAATAGCAGTAGTATTAGCAGATGCATTATCAAATGCGATGCTCAAAACCTTTTCTTTAATGCCATAAAAATCAAAAACTTCCATGATGACATCATGAATGGCCTTGGCATCATACGGATAAGGCATTGGTCGAAAAGCAATTAATCTTTTTTGAAAAGACCAATCTTTATCCACATAATGTGCAGTTACGCAGATATAACTAGTTTTGGTACGACCTTCCCACAAATCAGATGTGCATGCAACAGATGCAGTGAATGAATTAAATTCAGTTACTAACTTTTCCCTCATTGAATAAAAAACTTTCATGGTGTCAGCTCTTGTGGTAGTTCTTGAAACACGCCTATATTGTGGATTACAGACATTTTGAATGTACTCCACAAAGGCTGGATCATCAGCAAGACTAATTGGTTGTTGAGCACTAGCCAAATATCTAGCATGCCATTCTCTTGCTCTTTGTTGGTCATATGACCAATTGGTAACACTACCATCAGGGCTAAATTGAAGTGTTTGTTGACGACAATCAACACCACCTACACCATGCTTAGCTTCGCATTTTTTACGATGCCTCTCTAAGTGACCAGTGCCAGAAAAGGATTTACCTGTGTAGTCTTGTTTGCATACTTTGCAAATTTTGCGCTCTTCTATTGCACCATGCTCGTTTGTACGTGTTACGAGATTAAAGTAATTCCAAACCGGTGAAGTTCGTTGAATTTTCCTTTTGCCCTTGCGAGTGACTTTAGAGGAGCCATCAACTTGAGATAGCAAGTCAACTCCAATTTCATCCAGTGGATCATTAAATTGTTCATCTTTGTTGATCACCAAATGTGAAATTTTGGCTCTTCCTCTAGGTGATGATGCCATAGCTTCAATAAAAATAACAATAAATTAACGTAACATAAAAATTAAATAAAATAATTACACAATAAAATTAACTTATAACAATACAAAATTAATGAACAACAAATGAAATAAATTATACCTTCAAGTTTTTTTTCCTTTCTGAAGAACTCTAAGTAATCTAAAAAACAAGACAATACATAAGATCTTAGAAGTTTGTTGAATGAGTATCTCTGTGAATGTTTTACATTTATTTATAGGTAAAAAAGTTTATTTTTTTATTTTTTTATTTTTTAAATCTTTTTTTTATTTTTTTTCTTTCAAGTGTAACTTGATTAGACAATTCGCTGAAGACTAAACGTCTCAGTTTTGCACATTGTAGGCCTTCCTTCTGAGCCTCTATGTTAGGCCTACCCCTTTATAATTGCATAGGGGAATCTAATGCCATGTTCACTCACGGGTGAATATGGCATGCATAAATTATATAATATTTAATTCTATATGTATTAAATAATATATATATTAAATGTATAGTATTTTGATGTGATGATACATAACCTACAAATTTAGAATCTGATTCTCAACTTTACTTCTCCAAAGCAAAGCATGCCTACAAGGAAAAAATTAAAAAATAAAAAGAAATGAAAAGAGAAGAAAAAGAACTTGATAGACGTATTGTGATGTGATTGCATTGGGGAAATCTCATGGCATATTCAATTATTCATTCACGGGTGAATATGACATGTATATATATATTATATAATATTTAATTCTTATATGTATTAAATAATATATATATATTAAATGTATAGTCTTTTGATGTGACAATACATGACTTACAATGAGCCTTACATGACTTACTGGGGAAGGCCATACTCAGCCATGTTCACCCGTGAATGAACATGAAAAAATATATCTAAATACATATATATATATATATGAAATTGGCCCACAATGGGCCCATTGTGGCCCTGTATGGGCCTAGATGGGCCAGCCTAACTTGGGCCGGTGGGCTGGCCCATTGTGGGCCTCGATGGGCCGGCCCAACCTGGGCCGGTGGGCTGGCCCATTGTGGGCCTAGACGGGCCGGGATGGGTCGGCCCATTGTGGGCCTAGACGGGCGGGGCCAGCCCAGGCCCAGACCTAGCCTAGCCTAGCCTAGCCTGGCCCATGATTTTCCATGGGCCGTGCCGGGCTGGCCCATGGGCCAACATATATAGGCCTGGCCCAGCCCAGAAGTATTTATGGGCCATGCCGGGCCGTGAATAATGTCAGGCCGTGCCGGCCCGGCCCATCACTGTATCAGGACGGGCTCTGGCCGGCCTACGGGCCCCGGCCAATTGTTGCATCTCTAAATAGGGACTAGTGTGGTTTTACAATGGCTCTTCAACTGTAGGCTTTATTTTCAGTTTCTCTATTTTATTTCATTTTTTTGCCTCTTCTTAACCATGGCTTTTAGACTTCCTTTTTTTTTTTTTTTTTAGGCGACTTCCCTATTTTTTAGGTACTTCCATTTCGTAACATTTAATGGGTCCAGTTTTGTTTCCTCTTTTTGAGAAGGGTTCATTTTCAATTCTTATGATATAGAATAAGATATGAAGATTGGATAAACAAGTTGCGAAAAGATAAGTTGTGCTGAATTGTGCACAATATTATATATATATATATATATATATATATGTTTGTTATGCAGGAGGCATGCTTGTAGGGTAAACGGAATAATTGTCTTGTTCTCAATTGTGAACTGTACACTTTTTGTCATTCTTCCCATGTGTCACAATTTAATTGATCCGAGATATGATTCTCGAATAAAACTCTGACCTCCATATGGTTTGCTGAAATCTAGGAATATAATAATGGTGATTTGGCAAAACAAGGTCGTTAAGGAAGCGACCAAACAAATTAGATTGGCATCACCCATGCTCTCGGTCTATTTGTTGCAGCGTCTAGTGCAGATGATATCCCTAATTTTCGTCGGTCATCATGATGGAGAGTTGCGCCTCTCTGGCGCATCCATGGCCACTTCATTTGCCGGTGTCACTGGCTTCAACTTAGTGGTAATTCTTTTTTTTGCTTAAAATATATTTGTCTATAGCGGACAACATAAGATATTCACTTCTCTTCAAGTTTTTTGAGTAACAATGCACTATTTCAATTTCATATGACGCATGTAATATAATTTTATTGACTTTAGCCTTTTTTATCTAGCTAGATACATGTGTTCTTTTACTTAACACTAACGGATCTTATTACTTATATAAAAAATTAACTGTAATGTTTCATGTGATTGCTTGAACAGTTTGGAGTGATTAGTGCCTTGGATACTTTATGTGGCCAATTTTTTGGTGCACAACAATATCACATGCTTGGCATACAAATGCAAAGAGCTATGATTATAATGATAGCTACCAGTGTTATTGTTGCGATAATATGGGCAAATACAACACCCATTCTAATAGGCATGCACCAGGATCATGAAGTATCTCAAGAAGCTGGAAGATATGCCCTTTTTTTGATCCCTGGCATTCTGCCTTATGCTCTACTCCAGTGTTGCCATAGTTTTTTGCAGAATCAGAATATTGTCTTTCCTATGGCTCTATGCTGTGGAATTGCGGCTTCTCTACACATCCTCTTCTGTTGGACTTTGGTTTTCAAATCTGGGCTTGGGAGTCGAGGAGCTGCCCTCGTAACCGCCTTATCTTACTGGACCAATCTGGTGTTGGTGGCACTCCATATCAAGTTTTCTTCTTTGTGCAAGAGGACTTGGACAGGTTTTTCAAAGGACGCTTTTTATGAACTTCTTCCCTTTCTCAGACTTGCCCTGCCTGCTACTCTCATGGAGTGGTAATGTGCTGATGAAAAATTGTGTCTTGGATACTTTCTCTAATTATACATGTATATTGTAAATTTTAATCTACCACTGATTGTACAGTTTCAGAAAGTGGGCATTTGAGCTAGTAGTTATCCTTTCTGGTTTTCTTCATGATCCAAAACTAGAAGCTTCTGTGCTTTCTATATGGTAATTTCATGACATGTTTATGTTGTCAATCTTTCTTTATTAGCCAAATCTTCCGAAATACTTGAAACAAATAATGTTGTCGTTTAATCCAACTATATATTTTTTTAAGATGATATCTTTCTTCCCCAGCCTCAACTCATTCCAACTGCTCTAGGCGATCCCTGCTGGACTCATGGCCGCTGTAAGGTAAATACACAAGTTGCAAAATTCGCTGGATACTAGAATCCTTGTACATAAGTTATGAGGCATCAATTTTTTTTTTTCAAATTCAATTTCTTCAGTTTCTCTGATTAGTTCTTAGAACTGCAGTTTGGCAATATTTCACGGCTTACTTTTCAACATGAGACTATGTGAATATTATAAAAAATTTGGTTGAAAATATAGATCAGGCGTACAAAATCTCGTGGAAATTGTCTTACACTTTTAATGCAACATTCTAACTTTCTACATTCCTTTGTTCGTAGCGTATGTGTAGCGCATGAACTTGGGGCCCAGAACCCGAAAGCTGCTCGTTTCGCTATACATGTCGTCTTAATCTTGGCCGCCATTGAGGGCTTTCTGGTGGTTTTAGCTGTCATATTGATGCGAAAGATATGGGGCGGCTTTTATAGCAATGACCAAAAAGTGGTCAGAGCTGTGGAATCTTTGATGCCACTTCTCGCTATCGCTTGCTTCCTTGATGGAGTTCAGTGTGTGCTTTCAGGTTCTTCTGGTTCTTAAATATCAATCATTCACGAGCAAGCATGGCATAACATGATATATACTCTCAAATTGATTGCCCCTCGAATTCAGTTTCCTGTAAATTTTGAAACTGAAAGAGAATTGCTACACTTTACTAAGTGTCACAAAGGTCATAATTCAGGGGAAAAATTTGCAATTAGTGCTAAAAAAAAAACTTTACCATGAACATCACGAATGCCTCTGTAATATACAAATCTTGTAGCCATAAAACTGAAAGAGAAGTATTATACTAATTTAACGAGTTTTCTAACTTGAACTTGACGAATATTTAAAAGAACTGATAGGAAGTTTTTGAGGCCCTAAATGAATTCTTTTCGCAAATTCAAAAAAAAAAAAGACATACATGATACTGTTCCAAATCAAAGTGTATGCTTTATTAATTCTATAACTCTGCCTACAGTAGTTTGCAGGCGGAAAAGTCTCACGACGGAATTATCACAAGCACATAAACTAGGATGGAAAATCACAAAAGTTGATTGCATAGATCTAAGTAATACATGTACATGTTTGTACGACGCCCATAGAGTATACAAAACTATGTTAATAAGCTTAACACAATTAAAGCCTATATACTATATATGCCCAAAACTATACAAAACATAGTCCATAACTCTGTGCAAAGGATCTCATCTAATTTCATATATATTTGGTCCGACAGCATATGCATAGGCACTAATTGTTTATTCCCAATGCATATTTGCTTACCTGCAAAACAAACAACGAAAAGTACGAATAACGAGCGAAAAAAAGTAAGAAAGAACAATGAAAACAAAACAAAAAAAAATAATTAAATACTTATATTTGCCTACAATGTAAATGTGAAAACTTGGTCGATCCGCGTACAACCTCTGCGTAGGGTCAATCTGTGTCAGGGTAATAATTAAGCTCCACACATACTAACAACGCCTACAAGAAAAAAATTTTAAAAATGCAAAGAAAAGAAAAAGAGCTTGTTAGGCCTATTGCAATGTGATGTGCATGGGGGATCTATTGCTATGTTCACTCACGGGTGAATATGGCATGTATATATATTATATAATATTTAATTCTTACATGTATTAAATAATATATATATTAAATGTATAGTATTTTGATGTGATGATACATAACCTACAGATTCAGCATCTGATTCTCAACTTTACTTCTCAAAAGCAAAGCCTGCCTACAAGGAAAAAATAAAAAAAAAAAAAAAGAAATGAAAAGAGAAGAAAAAGAACTTGGTAGACGTATTGTCATGTGATTGCATTGGGAAAATCTCATGGCATATTCAATTATTCATTCACGGGTGAATATGGCATGTATATATATTATATAATATTTAATTCTTATATGTATTAAATAAGATATATATTAAATGTATAGTCTTTTGATGTGACAATACATGACTTACAATGAGCCTTACATGACTTACTGGGGAAGGCCATACTCAGCCATGTTCACCCGTGAATGAACATGAAAAAATATATCTAAATATATATATATATATATATATATGAAATTGGCCCACAATGGGCCCATTGTGGCCCTGTATGGGCCTAGATGGGCCAGCCCAACTTGGGCCGACGGGCTGGCCCCTTGTGGGTCGGGATGGGCCGGCCCACTGTGGGCCTAGATGGGCCGGCCCAACCTGGGCCGGGGGAATGGCCCATTGTGGGCCTAGACGGGCTGGGATGGGCAGGCCCATTGTGGGCCTAGACGGGCCAGGCCGGGCCGGGCCTAGCCAGGCCTAGCCCAGCCTAGCCCGGCCCATGATTTTCCATGGGTCGTGCCGGGCTGGCCCATGGGCCATCATACATAGGCCCGGCCCAGCCCACAAGTATTTATGGGCCGTGCCGGGCCGTGAACAGTGCCGGGCCGTGCCGGCCCTGCCCATCACTGTATCAGGATGGGCTCTGGCCGGCCTACGGGCCTCGGCTCATTGTTGCATCTCTAACAAGGGACTAGTGTGGTTTTACAACGAATCTTCTACTGTAGGCTTTATTTTCAGTTTCTCTTTTTTTTTTTTTTGCCTCTTATTAACCATGGCTTTTAGACTTCCTTTTTTTTTTTTTTTTGAGGTGACTTCCCTATTTTTTAGGTACTTCCATTTCGTAACATTTAATGGGTCCAGTTTTGTTTCCTCTTTTTGAGAAGGGTTCATTTTTAATTCTTATGATATAGAATAAGGTACGAAGATTGGATAAACAAGTTGTGAAAAGATAAGTTGTGTTGAATTGTGCACAATATTATATATATATATATATATATATATATGTTTGTTATGCAATAGGCATGCTTGTAGAGTAAACGGAATAATTGTCTTGTTCTCAATTGTGAACTGTACACTTTTCGTCATTCTTCCCATGTGTCACAATTTAATTGATCCGAGATATGATTCTCGAATAGAACTCTGACCTCCATATGGTTTGCTGAAATCTAGGAATATAATAATGGTGATTTGGCAAAACAAGGTTGTTAAGGAAGCGGCCAAACAAATTAGATTGGCATCACCCATGCTCTCGGTCTATTTGTTGCAGCATCTAGTGCAGATGATATCCCTAATTTTCGTCGGTCATCATGATGGAGAGTTGCGCCTCTCTGGCGCATCCATGGCCACTTCATTTGCCGGTGTCACTGGCTTCAACTTAGTGGTAATTTTTTTTTTTTGCTTAAAATATATTTGTCTACTGCAGACAACATAAGATATTCACTTCTCTTCAAGTTTTTTGAGTAACAATGCATTATTTTAATTTCATATGACGCATGTAATATAATTTTATTGACTTTAGCATTTTTTATCTAGCTAGATACTTGTGTTCTTTTACTTAACACTAACGGATCTTATTACTTATATAAAAAATTAACTGTAATGTTTCATGTGATTGCCTGAACAGTTTGGAGTGATTAGTTCCTTGGATACTTTATGTGGCCAATTTTTTGGTGCACAACAATATCACATGCTTGGCATACAAATGCAAAGAGCTATGATTATAATGATAGCTACCAGTGTTATTGTTGCGATAATATGGGCAAATACAACACCCATTCTAATAGGCATGCACCAGGATCATGAAGTATCTCAAGAAGCTAGAAGATATGCCCTTTTTTTGATCCCTGGCATTCTGCCTTATGCTCTACTCTAGTGTTGTCATAGTTTTTTGCAGAATCAAAATATTGTCTTTCCTATGGCTCTATGCTGTGGAATTGCGGCTTCTCTACACATCCTCTTCTGTTGGACTTTGGTTTTCAAATCTGGGCTTGTGAGTCGAGGAGCTGCCCTCGCAACCGCCTTATCTTACTGGACCAATCTGGTGTTGGCGGCACTCCATATCAAGTTTTCTTCTTTGTGCAAGAGGACTTGGACAGGCTTTTCAAAGGACACTTTTTACGAACTTCTTCCCTTTCTCAGACTTGCCCTGCCTGCTACTCTCATGGAGTGGTAATACGCTGATGAAAAATTGTCTTCGATACTTTCTCTAATTATACATATATATTGCAAATTTTAATCTACCACTGATTGTACAGTTTCAGATAGTGGGCGTTTGAGCTAGTAGTTATCCTTTTTGGTTTTCTTCATGATCCAAAACTAGAAGCTTCTGTGCTTTCTATATGGTAATTTCATGACATGTTTATGTTGTCAATCTTTCTTGATTAACTAAATCTTCCGAAATACTTGAAACAAATAATGTTGTCGTTTCATCCAACTATATATTTTTTTAAGATGATATTTTTCTTCCCCAGCCTCAACTCATTCCAATTGCTCTGGGTGATCCCTGCTGGACTCATGGCCGCTGTAAGGTAAATACACAAGTTGCAAAATTCGCTGCATACTAGAATCCTTGTACATAAGTTACGAGGCATCAATTTTTTTTTTTCAAATTCAATTTCTTCAGTTTCTCTGATTAGTTCTTAGAACTGCAGTTTGACAATATTTCACGGCTTACTTTTCAACATGAGACTATGTGAATATTATAAAAAATTTGGTAGGAAATATAGATCAGGCGTACAAAATCTCGTGGAAATTGTCTTACACTTTTAATGCAACATTCTAACTTTCTACATTCCTTTGTTCGTAGCGTATGTGTAGCGCATGAACTTGGGGCCCAGAACCCGAAAGCTGCTCCTTTCGCTGTACATGTCGTCTTAATCTTGGCCGCCATTGAGGGCTTTCTGGTGGTTTTAGCTGTCATATTGATGCGAAAGATATGGGGCGGCTTTTATAGCAATGACCAAAAAGTGGTCAGAGCTGTGGAATCTTTGACGCCACTTCTCGCTATCGCTTGCTTCCTTGATGGAGTTCAGTGTGTGCTTTCAGGTTCTTCTGGTTCTTAAATATCAATCATTCACTAGCAAGCATGGCATAACATGATATATACTCTCAAATTGATTGCCCCTCGAATTCAGTTTCCTTTAAATTTTGAAACTGAAAGAGAACTGCTACACTTTACTAAGTGTCACAAAGGTCATAATTCAGGGGAAAATTTTGCAATTAGTGCTAAAAAAAAAAACTTTACCATGAACATCACGAATGCCTCTGTAAAATACAAATCTTGTAGCCATAAAACTGAAAGAGAAGTATTATACTAATTTAACGAGTTTTCTAACTTGAACTTGACGAATATTTAAAAGAACTGATAGGAAGTTTTTGAGGCCCTAAATGAATTCTTTTCGCAAATTCAAAAAAAAAAAAAAGACATACATGATACAGTTCCAAATCCAAGTGTATGCTTTATTAATTCTATAACTCTTCCTACAGTAGTTTGTAGGCGGAAAAGTTTCACGAAAGAATTATCACAAGCACATAAACTAGGATGGAAAATCACAAAAGTTGATTGGATAGATCTAAGTAATACATGTACATGTTTGTACGACGCCCATAGAGTATACAAAATGATGTTAATAAGCTTAACACAATTAAAGCCTATATACTATATATGCCCAAAACTATACAAAACATAGTCCATAACTCTGTGCAAAGGATCTCATCTAATTTCATATATATTTGGTCCGACAGCATATGCATAGGCACTAATTGTTTATTCCTAATGCATATTTGCTTACCTGCAAAACAAACAACGAAAAGTACGAATAACGAGCGAAAAAAAGTAAGAAAGAACAATGAAAACAAAACAAAAAAAAATTAAATACTTATATTTGTATACAATGTAAATCTGAAAACTTGGTCGATCCGCGTACAACCTCTACGTAGGGGCAATCTGCGTCAGGGTAATAATTAAGCTCCACACATACTAACAATGCCTACAAGAAAAAGATTTTAAAAATGCAAAGAAAAGAAAAAGAGCTTGTCAGGCCTATTGCAATGTGATGTGCATGGGGGATCTAATGCTATGTTCACTCAGAGGTGAATATGGCATGTATATATATTATATAATATTAATTCTTATATGTATTAAATAATATATATATTAAATGTATAGTATTTTGATGTGATAATACATAACCTACAGATTCAGCATCTGATTCTCAACTTTACTTCTCAAAAGCAAAGCATGCCTACAAGGAAAAAATAAAAAAATAAAAAGAAATGAAAAGAGAAGAAAAAGAACTTGGCAGACGTATTGTGATGTGATTGCATTGGGGAAATCTCATGGTATATTCAATTATTCATTCACGGGTGAATATGGCATGTATATATATTATATAATATTTAATTCTTATATGTATTAAATAATATATATATTAAATGTATAGTATTTTGATGTGATAATACATAACCTATAGATTTAGCATCTCATTCTCAACTTTACTTCTCAAAAGCAAAGCATGCCTACAAGGAAAAAATAAAAAAATAAAAAGAAATGAAAAGAGAAGAAAAAGAACTTGGCAGACGTATTGTGATGTGATTGCATTGGGGAAATCTCATGGCATATTCAATTATTCATTCACGGGTGAATATGGCATGTATATATATTATATAATATTTAATTCTTATATGTATTAAATAATATATATGTTAAATGTATAGTCTTTTGATGTGATAATACATGACTTACAATGAGCCTTACATGACTTACTGGGGAAGGCCATACTCAGCCATATTAACCCGTGAATGAACATGAAAATATATATCTAAATATATATATATATATATATGAAATTGGCCCACAATGGGCCCATTGTGGCCCTGTATGAGCCTAGATGGGCCAGCCCAACTTGGGCCGGTGGGCTGGCCCATTGTGGGCCTAGATGGGCCGGGATGGGCCGGCCCATTGTGGGCCTAGACGGGCCAGCCCAGGCCTAGCCCAGCCTAGCCCGGCCCATGATTTTTCATGGGCCGTGCCGGGCTGGCCCATGGGCCAACATATATAGGCCCGGCCCAGCCCACAAGTATTTATGGGCCGTGACGGGCCGTGAACAGCACGGCCCGGCCCATCACTGTATCAGGACAGGCTCTGGCCGGCCCACGGGCCCCGACCTATTGTTGCATCTCTAACATGGGACTAGTGTGGTTTTACAACGGCTCTTCTACTATAGGCTTTATTTTCAGTTTCTCTAATTTTTTTTTTTTTGCCTCTTATTAACCATGGCTTTTAGACTTCTTTTTTTTTTTTTTTGAGGCGACTTCCCTATTTTTTAGGTACTTCCATTTCGTAACATTTAATGGGTCCAGTTTTGTTTCCTCTTTTTGAGAAGGGTTCATTTTTAATTCTTATGATATAGAATAAGATACGAAGATTAGATAAACAAGTTGCGAAAAGATAAGTTGTGCTGAATTGTGCACAATATTATATATATACTTTGTTATGCAGGAGGCATGCTTGTAGAGTAAACGGAATAATTGTCTTGATCTCAATTGTGAACTGTACACTTTTTGTCATTCTTCCCATGTGTCACAATTTAATTGATCCGAGATATGATTCTCGAATAGAACTCTGACCTCCATATGGTTTGCTGAAATCTAGGAATATAATAATGGTGATTTGGCAAAACAAGGTCGTTAAGGAAGCGGCCAAACAAATTAGATTGGCATCACCCATGCTCTCGGTCTATTTATTGCAGCGTCTAATGCAGATGATATCCCTAATTTTCATCGGTCATCATGATGGAGAGTTGCGCCTCTCTGGCGCATCCATGGCCACTTCATTTGCCGGTGTCACTGGCTTCAACTTAGTGGTATTTTTTTTTTGCTTAAAATTTATTTGTCTACAGCGGACAACATAAGATATTCACTTCTCTTCAAGTTTTTTGAGTAACAATGCATTATTTTAATTTCATATGACGCATGTAATATAATTTTTTTGACTTTAGCATTTTTTATCTAGCTAGATACTTGTGTTCTTTTACTTAACACTAACGGATCTTATTACTTATATAAAAAATTAACTGTAATGTTTCATGTGATTGCTTGAACAGTTTGGAGTGTTTAGTGCCTTGGATACTTTATGTGGCCAATTTTTTGGTGCATAAAAATATCACATGCTTGGCATACAAATGCAAAGGGCTATGATTATAATGATTATAATGTTTCTTTGACGCCACTTCTCGCTATCGCTTGCTTCCTTGATGGAGTACAGTGTGTGCTTTCAGGTTCTTCTGGTTCTTAAATATCAATCATTCACTAGCAAGCATGGCATAACATGATATATACTCTCAAATTGATTGCCCCGCGAATTCAGTTTCCTTTAAATTTTGAAACTGAAAGAGAACTGCTGCACTTTACTAAGTGTCACAAAGGTCATAATTCAGGGGAAAAATTTTTAATTAGTGCTAAAAAAAAAACTTTACCATGAACATCACGAATGCCTCTGCAAAATACAAATCTTGTAGCCATAAAACTGAAAGAGAAGTACTATACTAATTTAACGAGTTTTCTAACTTGAACTTGACGAATATTTAAAAGAACTGATAGGAAGTTTTTGTGGCCCTAAATGAATTCTTTTCGCAAATTCAAAAAAAAAAAACATACGTGATACAGGTCCAAATCCAAGTGTATGCTTTATTAATTCTATAACTCTTCCTACAGTAGTTTGTAGGCGGAAAAGTTTCACGAAAGAATTATCACAAGCACATAAACTAGGATGGAAAATCACAAAAGTTGATTGCATAGATCTAAGTAATAGATGTACATGTTTGTACGACGCCCATAGAGTAAACAAAACTATGTTAATAAGCTTAACACAATTAAAGCCTATATACTATATATGCCCAAAACTATACAAAACATAGTCCATAACTCTGTGCAAAGGATCTCATCTAATTTCATATATATTTGGTCCGACAGCATATGCATAGGCACTAATTGTTTATTCCCAATGCATATTTGCTTACCTACAAAACAAACAACGAAAAGTACGAATAACGAGCAAAAAAAAGTAAGAAAGAACAATGAAAACAAAACACAAAAAAATTAAATACTTATATTTGTATGTAATGTAAATCTGAAAACTTGGTCGATCTGCGTACAACCTCTGCGTAGGGGCAATCTGTGTCAGGGTAATAATTAAGCTCCATACATACTAACAATGCCTACAAGAAAAAAATTTTAAAAATGCAAAGAAAAGAAAAAGAGCTTGTCAGGCCTATTGCAATGTGATATGCATGGGGGATCTAATGCTATATTCACTCACGGGTGAATATGGCATGTATATATATTACATAATATTTAATTCTTATATGTATTAAATAATATATATATTAAATGTATAGTCTTTTGATGTGACAATACATGACTTACAATGAGCCTTACATGACTTACTGGGGAAGGCCATACTCAGCCATGTTCACCCGTGAATGAACATGAAAAAATATATCTAAATATATATGTATATATGAAATTGGCCCACAATGGGCCCATTGTGGCCCTGTATGGGCCTAGATGGGCCAGCCCAACTTGGGCCGATGGGCTGACCCATTGTGGGCCGGGATGGGCCGGCCCATTGTGGGCCGGGATGGGCCGGCCCATTGTGGGCCTAGATGGGCCGGCCCATTGAGGGCCTAGATGGGCCGGCCCAACCTGGGACGGTGGGTTGGCCCACTGTGGGCCTAGACAGGCCAGGCCGGGCCGGGCCAATCCAAGCCTAGCCCAGCCTAGCCCGGCCCATGATTTTCCATGGGCTGTGCCGGGCTGGCCATGGGCCAACAAATATAGGCCCGACCCAGCCCACAAGTATTTATGGGCCGTGCCGGGCCGTGAACAGCACGGCCCGGGCCATCACTGTATCAAGACAGGCTCTGGCCGGCCCACGGGCCCCGGCCCATTGTTGCATCTCTAACAAGGGACTAGTGTGGTTTTACAACGGCTCTTCTACTGTAGGCTTTATTTTCAGTTTCTCTATTTTATTTTTTTTTTTTGCTTCTTATTAACCATGACTTTTAGACTTCTTTTTTTTTTTTTTTGAGGCGACTTCCCTATTCTTTAGGTACTTCCATTTCGTAACGTTTAATGGGTCCAGTTTTGTTTCCTCTTTTAGAGAAGGGTTCATTTTTATTTCTTATGATATAGAATAAGATACGAAGATTGGATAAACAAGTTGCGAAAAGATAAGTTGTGCTGAATTGTGCACAATATTATATATATATATATATGTTTGTTATGCAGGAGCAATGCTTGTAGGGTAAACGGAATAATTGTCTTGTACTCAATTGTGAACTGTACACTATTTGTCATTCTTCCCATGTGTCACAATTTAATTGATCCGAGATATGATTCTCGAATAGAACTCTAACCTCCATATGGTTTGCTGAAATCTAGGAATATAATATAGGTGATTTGGCAAAACAAGGTCGTTAAAGAAGCGGCCAAACAAATTAGATTGGCAAAACCCATGCTCTCGGTCTATTTGTTGCAGCGTCTAGTGCAGATGTTATCCCTAATTTTCGTCGGTCATCATGATGGAGAGTTGCGCCTCTCTGGCTCATCCATGGCCACTTCATTTGCCGGTGTCACTCGCTTCAACTTAGGGGTAATTTTTTTTTGCTTAAAATATATTTGTCTACAGCGGACAACATAGGATATTCACTTCTCTTCAAGTTTTTTGAGTAACAATGCACTATTTCAATTTCATATGACGCATGTAATATAATTTTATTGACTTTAGCATTTTTTATCTAGTTAGATACTTGTGTTCTTTTACTTAACACTAACGGATCTTATTACTTATATAAAAAATTAACTGTAATGTTTCATGTGATTGCTTGAACAGTTTGGAGTGATTAGTGCCTTGAATACTTTATGTGGCCAATTTTTTGGTGCACAACAAGATCTCATGCTTGGCAGACAAATGCAAAGAGCTATGATTATAATGATAGCTACAAGTGTTATTGTTGCGATAATATGGGCAAATACAACACCCATTCTAATAGGCATGCACCAGGATCATGAAGTATCTCAAGAAGCTAGAAGATATGCCCTTTTTTTGATCCCTGGCTGTGACACCCGTTATTCTCCTAACGGGTATTGAGGTAATTAAATTAATTTTTAATGTATAAAAAAAAATTGCTTCATTTAAATTTATTTTATAATATTTATTTTTATCTATTTTTAAATTTTCTAAAATTCTCATATATTTATTTAGTATGATTACTAAAAAGCCTTAGAACTTCTAATAAATCTCAAAAATGTCATATTGGCATTATGTGTGTTAAAGTCTTTAGATGAGACATAAGGATATCTTTTCCAACTACTCTTGACCCTCATTTTCTTTATTTCCTCCGTGACATGCTTCAACATGTCTCCTCTATAATTGTTTCCATCACTTCTCTTCAAAGACTTCATCTTTTCTTCCTTTCTCTTCCACGGTTCCCACACTCTTCTTCTCATTTCTTTGCTGAAGCAAAATACTTAGAGAACTTCTTCAAGGCAGCCATAAAAATCAGCCACCATCACCTCCATTTGAGCAAGAATTTCAGTCATACCGAAGTAAAGGAACCTGTTTTGAAGCCATTTCAAGCTTCCAACTAACCATAATCCGAGGTTAGAATCTTATGAACAAATTTAGTCTTTCATTTATAAATTTTCTTTTATACTAAAGGATTATTCAAATTTACGTTCTTAAACCTAAGTATATGTTTGTTGCTATTTTGGAGCATATGTATGAAGTCTAAGTGTATATGCCCTAGACAGAAAATTTATATTGTTAAACTTTGTAATACCTCTATGGGCAGTGGTTATTTCTTGAAATTCTAAGATTAAATTAAAATGAATTTTATGAATTGGTTTGCATATTTGAAAAGTAGCATCCTAGGCTTTCTAACGAGCTATCATAAACCTAATCGGAGTTGTATTTTATTTTCTAAGAATTATTCAATTTTTGTATTGGAAACTAGTAAATCTGCCAGTTTGTTATGGTATACCAGCTGCTAACCTGAACCAAGAACCCATCTTTGCTCACCACCTAATTCTTTAATGTCTTGCAACCTTTCCAATATTATCCTAAGTGATTGATGAATCTTATTAGGGACTAAAACATATAGATTACTTGTTCACATTTTATATTGTGTTAAGACAAAAATTGTTTACTGTGGTATTCAAAAGAGATTTATATAAAAGCTTTAATGGCATACTAGTAAGATAGGTTTACACATGATTTATTTATGAATGTAGTTGTATGTTGTGCTTTAGTTTTAATTGTCCTTATGCACGCCTTAGGATCAAGGGAGTATGGAGCTAACGTTAACTGATTCCAGGATTAAAAGATTGTTGATAAGCTTGAAAGGTAGGGATTCTATTACTCATCTTTTGTGAGGTTTTTATAGAATTAAAATTGATTGTTTTGCCGCAATATATATATATCTATGTTGAACTGATATTATATGATTATCACATATGAAACTATGACATGGACTCGTCTTGTATTGTACGGCGAGGAACATAATGAATTGACACATGTTATAAATTGAGAAGCATGGTTAGGAAAACTAACTCTATTGATAATTATTCAATATAGAGAAATTGTGAGACATGAAGAGGGCGACGGTTACGTCCTTGGGCATGAATACCCTAAAAGGTAAAATAGGGGGAAGGCGATGACGCTTCCTTGGGTTGAAAGTCCCAGAACACACTGTACAGGAATCGATTTGGTGAGGACTCGGGGCTTGATGTCCCCTCACCGGAACACCCTTGGAATGTTTATAGGGTGATCAAGTGCGCCCATTTGGGTTTCGATGAGTTGAGTGATACTCAATTTAACATGGATACCTAGGAACAATGATGATTGGTAATATTTGTATAAATGTGTAATTATGACACTTGGTAATGATTAACTACGGTATCCATAAGATGTGATCATAATAAACCTCATAATCTGGAATATGATGTGACTTACTAACCATGCAGATTTTAATGTGGTAATGATAGAGGTGAGTAATGGCTTTCTCTACTGAGCATAGTGTTGCTCATACCCTTATGTTTATATCTTTTCAGGACTCACTAAGTGTGAGGTGGCTACGAGAAATATAGTTGAGGAAGTGATGTAGCTATATTACATTGGGACTGCTTCAATTGTTGAGAATGTTCTTCATGATAATGTAAGCATCAATTGTTACTTTCTGTGACTGTATTACAATGTGTTGAGGGTTAAAATGATGATGACAACAGTTTATATTATTAAATTTAAGGTGCTACATTAAAACTGTGGTTTATTTGTCGTTTATATTTTTATTTTTGAGTTGAGAGTTTTCATTTAAGTCCCGGGCAAATTTTATTTCTAAGGTTTTTCTTTTATTATTTATTTTTATTTTATCTCATTAAAAACTGTTAACCCCCATATAGGGGCGTTACACTGGCATTCTGCCTTATGCTCTACTCTAGTGTTGTCATAGTTTTTTGCAGAATCAGAATATTGCCTTTCCTATGGCTCTATGCTGTGGAATTGCGGCTTCTCTACACATCCTCTTCTGTTGGACTTTGGTTTTCAAATCTGGGCTTGGGCGTCGAGGAGCTGCCCTCGCAACCGCCTTATCTTACTGGAGCAATCTGGTGTTGGTGGCACTCCATATCAAGTTTTCTTCTTTGTACAAGAGGACTTGGACAGGCTTTTCAAAGGACGCTTTTTATGAACTTCGTCCCTTTCTCAGACTTGCCCTGCCTGCTACTCTCATGGAGTGGTAATGCACTGATGAAAAATTGTCTTTGATACTTTCTCTAATTATACATATATATTGCAAATTTTAATCTACCACTGATTGTACAGTTTCAGAAAGTGGGCGTTTGAGCTAGTAGTTATCCTTTCTGGTTTTCTTCATGATCCAAAACTAGAAGCTTCTGTGCTTTCTATATGGTAATTTCATGACGTGTTTATGTTGTCAATCTTTCTTGATTAACTAAATCTTCCGAAATACTTGAAAAAAATAATGTTGTCGTTTCATCCAGCTATATATTTTTTTAAGATGATATCTTTCTTCCCCAGCCTCAACTCATTCCAACTGCTCTGGGCGATCCCTGCTGGACTCATGGCCCCTGTAAGGTAAATACACAAGTTGAAAAATTCGCTGCATACTAGAATCTTTGTACATAATTTACGAGGCATCAATTTTTTTTTTTCAAATTCAATTTCTTTAGTTTCTCTGATTAGTTCTTAGAACTGCGGTTTGGCAATATTTCACGGCTTACTTTTCAACATGAGACTATGTGAATATTATAAAAAATTTGGTAGGAAATATTGATCAGGCGTACAAAATCTCGTGGAAATTGTCTTACACTTTTATTCATTCACGGGTGAATATAGCATGTATATATATTATATAATATTTAATTCTTATATGTATTAAATAATATATATATTAAATGTATAGTCTTTTGATGTGACAATACATGACTTACAATGAGCCTTACATGACTTACTGGAGAAGGCCATACTCAGCCATGTTCACCCGTGAATGAATATGAAAAAATATATCTAAATATATATATATATATGAAATTGGCCCACAATGGGCCCATTGTGGCCCTGTATGGGCCTAGATAGGCCAGCCCAACTTGGGCCGGTGGGCTGGCCCATTGTGGGCCAGGATGGGCCGGCCCAACCTGGGCCGGTGGCTGTCCCATTGTGGGCCTAGACGGGCCGGGATGGGCCGGCCCGTTGTGGGCCTAGACGGGCCAGGCCGGGCCGGGCCAGCCTAGGCCCAGCCCAGCCTAGCCCGGCCTATGATTTTCCATTGGCAGGTGCTGGGCTTGCCCATGGGCCAACATATATAGGCTCGGCCCTGCCACAAGTATTTATCGGCCGTACCGGGCCGTGAATAGTGTCGGGCCGTGCCGGCCCAGCCCATCACTGTATTAGGACGGGCTCGGGCCGGCCCACGGGTCCCGACCTATTGTTGCATCTCTAACAAGGGACTAGTGTGGTTTTACAACGGCTCTTCTACTATAGGCTTTATTTTCAGTTTCTCTATTTTTTTTTTTTTTGCCTCTTATTAACCATGGCTTTTAGACTTCCTTTTTTTTTTTTAGGCGACTTCCCTATTTTTTAGGTACTTCCATTTCGTAACATTTAATGGGTCTAGTTTTGTTTCCTCTTTTTGAGAAGGGTTCATTTTTAATTCTTATGATATAGAATATGATACGAAGATTAGATAAATAAGTTGCGAAAAGATAAGTTGTGCTGAATTGTGCACAATATTATATATATATATATATATGTTTGTTATGCAGGAGGCATGCTTGTAGAGTAAACGGAATAATTGTCTTGTTCTCAATTGTGAACTGTACACTTTTTGTCATTCTTCCCATGTGTCACAATTTAATTGATCCGAGATATGATTTTCGAATAGAACTCTGACCTCCATATGGTTTGCTGAAATCTAGGAATATAATAATGGTGATTTGGCAAAACAAGGGCATTAAGGAAGCGGCCAAACAAATTAGATTGGCATCACCCATGCTCTCGGTCTATTTGTTGCAGCGTCTAGTGCAGATGATATCCCTAATTTTCGTCGGTCATCATGATGGAGAGTTGCGCCTCTCTGGCGCATCCATGGCCACTTCATTTGCCGGTGTCACTGGCTTCAACTTAGTGGTAATTTTTTTTTGCTTAAAATATATTTGTCTACAGCGGACAACATAAGATATTCACTTCTCTTCAAGTTTTTTGAGTAACAATGCACTATTTCAATTTCATATGACGCATGTAATATAATTTTATTGACTTTAGCATTTTTTATCTAGTTAGATACTTGTGTTCTTTTACTTAACACTAACGGATCTTATTACTTATATAAAAAATTAACTGTAATGTTTCATGTGATTGCTTGAACAGTTTGGAGTGATTAGTGCCTTGAATACTTTATGTGGCCAATTTTTTGGTGCACAACAAGATCTCATGCTTGGCAGACAAATGCAAAGAGCTATGATTATAATGATAGCTACAAGTGTTATTGTTGCGATAATATGGGCAAATACAACACCCATTCTAATAGGCATGCACCAGGATCATGAAGTATCTCAAGAAGCTAGAAGATATGCCCCTTTTTTGATCCCTGGCATTCTGCCTTATGCTCTACTCCAGTGTTGTCATAGTTTTTTGCAGAATCAGAATATTGCCTTTCCTATGGCTCTATGCTGTGGAATTGCGGCTTCTCTACACATCCTCTTCTGTTGGACTTTGGTTTTCAAATCTAGGCTTGGGAGTCGAGGAGCTGCCCTCGCAACCGCCTTATCTTACTGGAGCAATCTGGTGTTGGTGGCACTCCATATCAAGTTTTCTTCTTTGTGCAAGAGGACTTGGACAGGCTTTTCAAAGGACGCTTTTTATGAACTTCGTCCCTTTCTCAGACTTGCCCTGCCTGCTACTCTCATGGAGTGGTAATGCACTGATGAAAAATTGTCTTTGATACTTTCTCTAATTATACATATATATTGCAAATTTTAATCTACCACTGATTGTACAGTTTCAGAAAGTGGGCGTTTGAGCTAGTAGTTATCCTTTCTGGTTTTCTTCATGATCCAAAACTAGAAGCTTCTGTGCTTTCTATATGGTAATTTCATGTCAATCTTTCTTGATTAACTAAATCTTCTGAAATACTTGAAACAAATAATGTTGTCGTTTCATCCAACTATATATTTTTTTAAGATGATGTCTTTCTTCCCCAGCCTCAACTCATTCCAACTGCTCTGGGCGATCCCTGCTGGACTCATGGCCGCTGTAAGGTAAATACACAAGTTGCAAAATTTGCTGCATACTAGAATCCTTGTACATAATTCACGAGGCATCAATTTTTTTTTTCTTTCAAATTCAATTTCTTCAGTTTCTCTGATTAGTTCTTAGAACTGCAGTTTGGCAATATTTCACGGCTTACTTTTCAACATGAGACTATGTGAATATTATAAAAAATTTGGTAGGAAATATAGATCAGGCGTACAAAATCTCGTGGAAATTGTCTTACACTTTTATTCATTCACGGGTGAATATGGCATGTATATATATTATATAATATTTAATTCTTATATGTATTAAATAATATATATATTAAATGTATAGTCTTTTGATGTGACAATGCATGACTTACAATGAGCCTTACATGACTTACTGGGGAAGGCCATAATCAGCCATGTTCACCCGTGAATGAACATGAAAAAATATATCTAAATATATATATATATATATATATATGAAATTGGCCCACAATGGGCCCATTGTGGCCCTGTATGGGCCTAGATGGGCGAGCCCAACTTGGGCCGGTGGGCTGGCCCATTGTGGGCCAGGATGGGCCGACCCAACCTGGGCCGGTGGGCTGGCCCATTGTGGGCCTAGACGGGCCGGGATGGGCTGTCCATTGTTGGCCTAGACGGGCCAGGCCAGGCCAGGCCAGCCTAGGCCCAGCCCAGCCTAGCCTGGCCCATGATTTTCCGTGGGCCGTGCCGGGCTGGCCCATGGGCCAACATATATAGGCCCGGCTCTGCCCACAAGTATTTATGGGCCGTACCGGGCCGTGAACAGTGCCGGGCCGTGCCGGCCCGGCCCATCACTGTATTAGGACAGGCTCAGGCCGGCCCACGGGCCCCGGCCCATTGTTGCATCTCTAACAAGGGACTAGTGTGGTTTTACAACGGCTCTTCTACTGTAGGCTTTATTTTCAGTTTCTCTATTTTTATTTTTTTTTTGCCTCTTATTAACCATTGCTTTTAGACTTCCTTTTTTTCTTTTTTGTAGGCGACTTCTCTATTTTTTAGGTACTTCCATTTCTTAACATTTAATGGGTCCAGTTTTGTTTCCTCTTTTTGAGAAGGGTTCATTTTTAATTCTTATGATATAGAATAAGATACGAAGATTAGATAAACAAGTTGCGAAAAGATAAGTTGTGCTGAATTGTGCACAATATTATATATATATATATATATGTTTGTTATGCAGGTGGCATGCTTGTAGAGTAAACGGAATAATTGTCTTGTTCTCAATTGTGAACTGTACACTTTTTGTCATTCTTCCCATGTGTCACAATTTAATTGATCCGAGATATGTTTCTTGAATAGAACTCTGACCTCCATATGGTTTGCTGAAATCTAGGAATTTAATAATGGTGATTTGGCAAAACAAGGTCGTTAAGGAAGCGGCCAAACAAATTAGATTGGCATCACCCATGCTCTCGGTCTATTTGTTGCAGCATCTAGTGCAGATGATATCCCTAATTTTCGTCGGTCATCATTGGAGAGTTGCGCCTCTCAGGCGCATCCATGGCCACTTCATTTGCCGTTGTCACTGGCTTTAACTTTGTGGTAATTTTTTTTTGCTTAAAATATATTTGTCTACAGCGGACAACATAAGATATTCACTTCTCTTCAAGTTTTTTGAGTAACAATGCACTATTTCAATTTATATGACGCATGTAGTATAATTTTATTGACTTAAGCATTTTTTATCTAGGTAGATACTTGTGTTCTTTTACTTAACACTAACGGATCTTATTACTGATATAAAAAATTAACTGTGATGTTTCATGTGATTGCTTGAGCAGTTTGGAGTGATTAGTGCCTTGGATACTTTATGTGGCCAATTTTTTGGTGCACAACAATATCACATGCTTGGCATACAAATGCAAAGAGCTATGATTATAATGAGAGCTACCAGTGTTATTGTTGCGATAATATGGGCAAATACAACACCCATTCTAATAGGCATGCACCAGGATCATGAAGTATCTCAAGAAGCTGGAAGATATGCCCTTTTTTTGATCCCTGGCTTTCTGCCTTATGCTCTACTCCAGTGTTGTCATAGTTTTTTGCAGAATCAGAATATTGCCTTTCCTATGGCTCTATGCTGTGGAATTGCGGCTTCTCTACACATCCTCTTCTGTTGGACTTTGGTTTTCAAATCTGGGCTTGGGAGTCGAGGAGCTGCCCTCGCAACCGCCTTATCTTACTGGAGCAATCTGGTGTTGGTGGCACTCCATATCAAGTTTTCTTCTTTGTGCAAGAGGACTTGGACAGGCTTTTCAAAGGACGCTTTTTACGAACTTCTTCCCTTTCTTAGACTTGCCCTGCCTGCTACTCTCATGGAGTGGTAATGCGCTGATGAAAAATTGTGTCTTTGATACTTTCTCTAATTATACATATATATTGCAAATTTTAATCTACCACTGATTGTACAGTTTCAGAAAGTGGGCGTTTGAGCTAGTAGTTATCCTTTCTGGTTTTCTTCATGATCCAAAACTAGAAGCTTCTGTGCTTTCTATATGGTAATTTCATGACATGTTTATGTTGTCAATCTTTCTTTATTAGCCAAATCTTCCGAAATACTTGAAACAAATAATGTTGTCGTTTAATCCAACTATATATTTTTTTAAGATGATATCTTTCTTCCCCAGCCTCAACTCATTCCAACTGCTCTGGGTGATCCCTGCTGGACTCATGGCCGCTGTAAGGTAAATACACAAGTTGCAAAATTCGCTGCATACTAGAATCCTTGTACATAATTTACGAGGCATCAATTTTTTTTTTTCAAATTCAATTTCTTTAGTTTCTCTGATTAGTTCTTAGAACTGCGGTTTGGCAATATTTCACCGCTTACTTTTCAACATGAGACTATGTGAATATTATAAAAAATTTGGTAGGAAATATAGATCAGGCGTACAAAATCTCGTGGAAATTGTCTTACACTTTTAATGCAACATTCTAACTTTCTACATTCCTTTGTTTGTAGCGTACGTGTAGTGCATGAACTTGGGGCCCAGAACCCGAAAGCTGCTCATTTCCCTGTACATGTCGTCTTAATCTTGGCCGCCGTTGAGGGCTTTCTGGTGGTTTTAGCTGTCATATTGATGATAAAGATATGGGGCGGCTTTTATAGCAATGACCAAAAAGTGGCCAGAGCTGTGGAACCTTTGACACCACTTCTTGCTATCGCTTGCGTCCTTGATGGAGTTCAGTGTGTGCTTTCAGGTTCTTCTGGTTCTTAAATATCAATCATTCACTAGCAAGCATGGCATAACATGATATATACTCTCAAATTGATTGCCCCTCGAATTCTGTTTCCTTTAAATTTTGAAACTGAAAGAGAATTGCTACACTTTACTAAGTGTCACAAAGGTCATAATTCAGGGGAAAAATTTGCAATTAGTGCTAAAAAAAAACTTTACCATGAACATCACGAATGCCTCTGTAAAATACAAATCTTGTAGCCATAAAACTGAAAGAGAAGTATTATACTAATTTAACGAGTTTTCTAACTTGAACTTGACGAATATTTAAAAGAACTGATAGGAAGTTTTTGAGGCCCTAAATGAATTCTTTTCGCAAATTCAAAAAAAAAAAAAAAAAAAAGACATACATGATACAGGTCCAAATCCAAGTGTATGCTTTATTAATTCTATAACTCTTCCTACAGTAGTTTTTAGGCGGAAAAGTTTCACGAAAGAATTATCACAAGCACATAAACTAGGATGGAAGATCGCAAAAGTTGATTGTATAGATCTAAGTAATACATGTACATGTTTGTACGATGCCCATAGAGTATACAAAACTATGTTAATAAGCTTAACACAATTAAAGCCTATATACTATATATGCCCAAAACTATACAAAACATAGTCCATAACTCTGTGCAAAGGATCTCATCTAATTTCATATATATTTGGTCCGACAGCATATGCATAGGCACTAATTGTTTATTCCTAATGCATATTTGCTTACCTGCAAAACAAACAACGAAAAGTACGAATAAAGAGCGAAAAAAAGTAAGAAAGAACAATAAAAACAAAACAAAAAAAAAATTAAATACTTATATTTGTATACAATGTAAATCTGAAAACTTGGAGTTTTATCTGGACCAGTATAATAAAACAGTCTTACCACGGAAAAAAAAAAGTAGAAGAAGAAGAAGAAGGGGAACGTTGACTCTTGGAGCATAAGATCGGGAAGGGGCTGAGAACAAAAGGGAGGGACGCTTTCAGAGGTGTGAAAGGGAAGCAAACGAATTCTAGAGAAACTCTTTGACTTTCGATAATTCATATTTGTATGTTGGTATCGTTTTGGCCAGATATTATCATAACCTATTATGATTTTTCATACGGGGTAAAAAGAATTTTGGTAAAAAACAAAAGGACACAGAAAATAACAACGTTATGGTTGGTAAAAACAAAAGGACACAGAAAAAGAATTTTTGACAAATTTTAGTGCCTGTTAGGCACTTTAGTTTTGACTCATCAGATTTAACTGTAGATAGTGTAAAGCTCTCAATGCTACAATAAAAAGCAAAAAGTTGCTACTGTGTAAAGCTCTCACATGCTACAGTTCTTAAACTTAAAACTTCAGCTATTATTGAAGTGTCAAACAGTCTATAAGTTGTTGCCGTTACATTTTTCAAGTTAAATTACTATTTTTCCTTAAGTAATATTTTAATTTGATTATGTGCCATAAATCTATAGCTTTTTCTCTAATATATTTTTGACAAATTTTCTTTGTTTCCACCAGGCATAGCTAGAGGATGTGGTTGGCAAAAGATAGGTGCATACATCAACCTTGCGGCTTTCTATGTTGTGGGTGTTCCCGGTCAAGTTATACTGGCTTTTGTCCTCCACATGAAAGCTAAGGTAACGTCCCACCTTTCATAATATCTTTCTTCTTTGCTAGTATTGATCATACAAAAAATATATATATATAAAAGAGTCGAGTAAGATATTTTCATACATGTACGATGATCTATTAATGTATACAGGGGCTTTGGATGGGGATCATCGCTGCCTTCATCGTGCAAATATTATTTTATGGCATCTTCGTAGCTCGCACCAACTGGGAGAAAGAGGTATCTATTATTGGTTGTATGCGATTTTAATGATTACGTTTTGAATGATTATTGTTGTTGTTTTAGCTGTATAATCTGAGTTAGATGATTATAACAAATTAGGGAGTTAATCAAAAAAAATTTATGATAATCAATGAAAATTGAATTTTTTAAGACGTCATATCAGTATTTGTAATTAAAATACATATTTTTCTTTTATAATCAAGTCGTAATTACTAAGAGAGAAATAACAACTGAAAATTCCTCCATAAATAGACGCAAACAGGAAGAACTGTAAAGTAAAATAAATCTCTCTTATTGAATAAATGGACACTTAACAATCATATTTGTGAACATAAAAAACGAATCTAAAGATTCAAAAAGAAAATACCTCACAGATAATGTTAATTGTTATTATCTCTAAGAAGAAAAAAGATCTTACTTTCTTCTCAAACTTGTACTCACTAAACACTAACTTGAATCTTTTTTTTTTTAATGGAAAACTGGGTTAAATTCATCTAATTCTTCACATATATATGTATGCATGAATGCTTGTGACCAACTTCCAACCCTCTTGGGCTCTTCCTACATGGACGAATTTAAACTTTTTCCTTTATTGTTTCTTTGGTTTCCAGGCAGAGAAGACTGGAAAGAGGGTCAACGATTACACAACTACAGAATCGGCACCAGATCAAACTATTACTAAATGATCTTGATTGTTAGTATTGCTTTGAAGGCGTTTTATTCGGTCCCATGCTGATTCTTTTTTGGGACCAATTCGAGCGCATTTGGTTCATAGGTTGGAACTACCATTTGAATAATTTTGCAACAGAATTTTCTTATACAAAATTTTAAATTTTCATTCAAATATTTCCATTCAAACCTATGAATAAAACAGGTGTAACTTGACATATCAGTTATTTCTTTTTCTTTTGGTGAACAATATTTTTAAAAAGTACTGATAACAGGATATTAGGAGGCTTCCATGTCGATGCAAGTGAATTACGCTCAAGGATGAACATGTCATTGAGGTTGTCGAGGTTTTGATTTATAGACAATGTCTTAGATATTGTCAATAATGGATTTTTGAAAAAAAAAATAGATATCATGAGAAAAACTTGTAATTTTTTCTTATAACTTTGTACAATGTTAAAATAATTGACCAAGTCAATAACATAATTAATACAACATTGATCTAATATGAGAGTTATATTGCTTACTATAAAAGGATACCATCATTATACATATTGATTATATTTCTAATATTATTTTTATATACTCATTACAAACAATATACAATAATACAATAAAGTACATAAAAACTACCACTAAACATAATAAAGTACACATAAACTTCATGTGCCTTTAATTCCAAAAGGAGTTTCTAGCCAGTTGAAAAACATCGTCTAGGTTTTGATCTTGATCTAAACAATACATCTGTTAGGATGTTACCCTTGAATAGTTTTGGATGTGCCGCATGTATGTTTATTGATCTCTTCCTACTATTAATCCATAAATTAGATATTGTTGATTTATCTAACTTGATAAATAGTCTTCATGGAATTTTAATAATATCTTAACACTAGTTTATGGCGATGAATATACAGGAATATTAAAGAAACCGTCTTGGTTTTATACTTTTGAACTCATCTCTAGTTGAGAATTATAAAGAATATTATAAGTATAAGAATTTTTGTTAATTTTAAAGCTTATGTAGCAAAGCAAGGCAATAGAATCCTCATCAGTTGACTCATTTGAGTTGTATCACGTCTTCTTATACATTGCTTTATAATTGCCTCAATACCTTCACCTGCTGCCCTACAACCATGATCTTTATCTTGTGTAGCATACATAAATTTTTCTTCTCTAGTATATGGACTCAAGTGCATTTAATTAGACATTGTACTTTCTCCTTTTTCATAGTTTTTATCGTCATTATCATCACCACCCCACCATAGTCATCATCGTCAGTGTCATCAGAATTATAACAAGATTTATGTGCTCCATAAAGAACAATAATTAGAACTAGTAGACAAAAATAATAAAGATAAATTGCTCCAATAAAGGGAACCTTTCACAAAAATGAGTGTTTGGTCTCTAATCTTTTTCTTTTTTGGATTGAATCGATCACAACCTTTCATTTTAGTTACTGAGGGACTATTCTAACTAGACAGACGTTAAATGTGTGTTACTTGAGGAGCACATGACCATTTTAACAAGGGTATTTTAGTAAAATACCTAATATGTTTTAAAAATTTAAAATCAAAACATAAAAAATAAAAAGCAATAAATATCTATTGTTTATAAATCAGAAATCTTTTTTAAAAAAAAAAAAAAAAATCTCCTTGAAGGTGTAGAACGGGCTTATCTTGACAACAGGGTTTTCAATGTAGTTATGACTAGAGGCGATGCAAAGATGGATGGCAGAGGCAAGGCCAAAGTTGGCGGTGGCAATAAAGGTTAGGCATGTAATGACTAGAAAAATACAGAAATTAATAAGTATAAGCTTAAAATTTATAAGTTCCTATTTTGGTAAGAATTATGAGACATGCTCACGACAGAGCATGAAAATCTAAGAAAATAATTGACTATAGACAAATCAATACATTTTTTACTGTTTGAGTAAAATTTCGATCCGATAGCTAAGTTTAAATTAATCATGTTTTGTGGAATTCAAAAATTTAAGCCATGTGTTTTCTCAAAAAACCCAAAAACTGAACATAGAAATTCAATTTGAATTTTCACAATTCTATAATTATAGTAAATTTAGTAGTAAACAATACCGTTAAATTTTACAAGGATATTGTTAGGAAATAGTTTAAGATCAAGAGACCTTTTAGTTTAAAGTTAATGATGAATAGAGTTCATCAATAAGTAACCTTGAATTTAATATATTAAAATTTCAAGTACGAGTATGGCAATAAAGGTATACATATAGACACTTTAACTCAGTTAAATGAAATTAGTAAGCTCTTATTTAATTTAAACAGTTTATTATTAGTGGAATTAAGGAACTATTGTTATAGGCACTAAGAACTTAGTTTATTTTAATAAAGGTTGAGAAAATCCTTGAATTAAATAATGTATTTACATATTTAAATCGAGGATTTTTCTGGAAATATCATGCGTGAATATTTGTAACTAAAGATTTAAAAAATTAATATAAATATTCCAAAATTCTATATAAATTTTAAAGTTAAATCATTAACTTTTATGATTTAATAATTTAGTTGATAAATTCTAACGCGACTTAAGGCGGGAAAAAATTTCAATCCTTAAATAACTTGAAAATTTTAATTACAAGAATTTTTTTAGTGTAGTACATGTTAGAAACAAAGTGCGCAGCGGAATTTTTAAAATTTTTCATCAGAGTATTTTCCAAAACACAAGTTTGACATGTTATATGTATAAATTAAACAGATCTTACTAACCTCAGTGTGCCGAAGAACCTCCGCGACCTGTGTAGAGAAGTAACGTTCCAGAAGAGCCTCAACCAACTGGTCTTCTTTTCTATCCTCTATCCACAACCGGAGTGAGTGTGGGCTCACACGTACAGCTCTTCCACCGGTGACTCTCCTTCCAACCAATAGAGAACCCAAAGCTAGTGTTCGTGATTTGTGAACAAAAGCTCTCAGGGAGTTTTCAAATGCTCACTAGAAGAGTATCACTCTTAATCTCTCAAATTGATCTGAGTAAATCATTAGACTCACTCCCTTTTTATACCTATTGGTCCTTGGGGTCAGTCTATATCAGATTAGGTCTCAAAAATCGAAACAGAATCAAGTTCGGATCAATATCTGATAAGATACGCGTGAAAAATGCGTAATCTTAACTGTCGCGGTCGGCATGCCGAACTGTGTGATAGGCAGGCCGAACTTAGTTCGGCAGGCTGAACTTTCTGATAGGCAGGCCGAACTGCCGAGAAAAAATCTCCGCGAATCTTTTATTTTCCACCCAAGATTCTAAAGGATAAAGTCTCAGTTTTGATTCAAATAGCCCAATAGAAAAGATATCTGATCAAAACAAACTTTATCAAGATAATCTCTAAGAAAATAAATCAATTCACAATAATTCTACAAGTTTATCTTGTTCTAATTGTTCAAAATTAAAACAACCGATAAACAGACAAGAATTATCCGAACGCCATAATTCAACAAGTTCATCTTGAACTAATTTCTTACATAATTAATTCAACCGATAAACAGACATGAATTATTTGATTCTTATAAATTTTAAACCAATCTGATAAATCCGACATAAGTCACCAATTATTGGAAAAGCACGCCGTGTCGTTACAGGATTTTGTGAGCTAGCAAAGGGGACCAAAATGGACCTATAAAGTTCAAGCTCATGATAATTATGAAACCCAATATCCCAGATATACATTTCACAATTATCAACTCCAACGCTACTCCACTAAAAGCTTGGAGCTGCACTCTCGAACTTTATAGAATTACGAAGCTCGTGTAGCTAAGTCTCCATGACATATCATAGTGTATCGCATCCCCATATGATCATCCATAACCGGCTTAAGGACAAGTTCTGTCTTACCTTCCCGATTATTTTTATCTTACGTTCCATTGTCTCACCATTAGAAAACTTACCATCCAAAGATAGTATACCATTCGGTTACACCTATGTATCCAAATGGTTGAGCGCTCCAGTTTTCCAATTACAGGACAACGCATATAAGAGGATATCATTACTCCTAAAGAGGAGCTATGGATTCCATATCTATGAATAACAAGTCTACGCTACCAAGAGTCATGCCTCCAACGTACCGGCATGCATGCCACTATAGAGATGTGGAAGTCACCCATTGGTACATCAAAAGACACAAATCGAGACAACGGGCCCATTATTCATCTCAGGATTAAGATACAATACAAATGATTGTCTAAAGTGAATCGATTTGCCAAGACAGAATTATTAATCCAAATCAATTCACTTTATGTTCCGATCCAACACATCGTCACCTATGACAACGCGCCAATGTTTCTATTCACGGAGTCCAACTCCGATGGCCAAGACAAACCATCTCCCAAAAGCGATATAGACAACATAACAATCTTTACATGAATAAAGCGCCCAACTTTATTCCCTCGATTGCGGATCATATATTTTAGACCATCACCTTAAGAGTCGTGTCTACCGCATAATCATCCCATCATATGCCCAACTCTTAAGGTTTAGACTGACAGTCTCAGACTACTGTTTGCTTATCATACATTCAACAAATATGAACATAAAGAGGACAATATTTGGTATATATAAATGAATAAATTCTTTATTGATAAAAATGTCTCCAAAAACGTATTACATTTTTACTCCTTAGAGCATACATGTCTAACAATCTCCCACTTGCACTAAGTGAGTAAATACTGAAAATTTCGCATCCCCATAGCTTCCACATGCCTCTCGAAGACTCTCCCAGTAAGTGTCTTCGTGAATGGATCAGCTAAATTGTCCTCTGACGCGATCTTGCATACCGTGACATGCCCGCTCTCAACGAAGTCCTTTATCACATGATACTTCCGATCAATATGCTTACTCTTCTTGTGAAATCTTGGTTCCTTAGCATTAGCTACCGCCGCACTGTTATCACAGTACAGTGATACCGCTTTATCCACACCAGGAACTACCTCAAGATCCCCAAGGAACTTGCGGAGCCACACTGCTTCTTTCGAAGCATCACTAGCCGCCACATACTCGGCCTCCATCGTTGAATCCGAAGTGCAATCTTGCTTCGCACTTCTCCAACTGATGGCACCGCCACCCAGAGTAAACACAAACCCTGAAGTCGATTTCCTAGAATCCAGGCAGGATTGAAAATCTGAATCAGTGTATCCTAGAGGAGTCAAGTCCTCACCTGAATACACAAGCATAAACCCCCGAGTCCTTCTCAGGTACTTGAAAATATGCTTTACCGCAACCCAATGGTTCGGTCCTGGATCCGCCTGAAATCGACTCACTATCCCGACCGCATAGCTAATATCCGGTCGAGTGCAAAGCATGGCATACATGAGACTACCCACTGTCGAAGCATAAGGCACCTTCTTCATGTATTCTCTTTCTTCATAAGACTTTGGAGAGTCTTTCTTAGAAAGAGTAATTCCAGACCTAGATGGTTGCCCACCTTTCTTGGAATCCTGCATTGCAAACCTCCTGAGAATTTTATCTATGTAGCCGGCCTGTGACAAAGCTATCATTTTGTTCTTCCTATCCCGAAAGATCTGGATACCGAGAACAAAATTAGCCTCACCCAAGTCCTTCATGTCAAACTGCTTGGTCAACCATAATTTGACCGATGACAATGCCCCAACGTCATTGCCAATTAGCAGAATGTCATCTACATAGAGTAGTAGAAAAACCACCTTCCCATTCTTAATGTGTTTGTAAACACATGGCTCATCCACATTTTGTGAGAACCCATAAGTCTTGATCACATGATCAAATCTTATGTTCCAAGAACGAGAAGCCTGCTTAAGTCCATAAATAGACTTTAGCAACTTACAAACCTTACCCTCTTGACCCGTGACCTTGAACCCGTCTGGTTGTTCTATATAAATGGACTCATCAAGATAGCCATTCAGAAAACCGTCTTGACATCCATCTGCCAAATCTCGTAGTCGAGAGCGGCAGCTATGGACAAGAGAATCCGGATGGACTTAAGCATGGCTACAGGCGAAAAGGTTTCCTCATAATCGATTCCTTCCTTTTGCGTATAACCCTTAGCTACAAGTCTAGCCTTAAAGGTTTCGACCTTTCCATCCACTCCTCTTTTCCTCTTGTAGATCCACTTACTCCCTATGGGTTTTACCCCTTCGGGAAGATCCACAAGCTCCCAGACCCGATTAGTCTCCATAGACTTCATCTCAATGTTCATGGCCTCTGTCCAGAGTCTTGAATCAACATCCTCCATAGCTTCTGCGTAAGTATAAGGATCCCTGTCATGTTCATCCGGTTCAGCCAAAAAGACCTCCCCATTGAACATATACCTCTCAGGTTGACGCCCGATCCTCCCACTACGCCGAAGCCCCTGAGGTTGTTGTTCAGGTTTGTTTGGTTTTTCTACACCGATCGGAATGGTTTCGTTCGGAACCTCCGGAGTAAACGGATCACCCCTCAACCCCTCAAGCACCACTTTGCTTTGAGGTTTAAAGTCGTTCATGTAACTCTCCTCAAGGAAAGTTGCATTAGTTGAAACCACGACTTTATTTTCCTTTGGGTTATAAAAATAACCCCCTTTAGTCCCTTTTGGATATCCTACAAACACGCAAACTTCTGAACGTGCTTCCAACTTATTCGGATCCTTAAACAGGACATGAGTTGGACATCCCCATATGCGAATATGGTTTAAGGATGTCTTCCGTCTTGTCCACAACTCGTGAGGAGTTTTAGGGACCGATTTTGAAGGCACATTGTTCAAAAGATAACATGCGGTTTGTAGTGCATATCCCCAAAAGGATAAAGGCAATGATGAATAACTCATCATGGACCGAATCATGTCCAACAAAGTCCTATTCCTTCTCTCTGCTACGTCATTCTGCTGCGGAGTACCCGGCGCAGTCAAATGGGATAAAATCCCATTCTTTAACAAGTGTCCCAAGAACTCATCAGAAAGGTATTCCCCACCTCGATCAGATCGAAGTGCCTTTATGGGTCTACCTAATTGCTTCTCCACTTCAGCCCGAAACGCCCTGAACTTATCATAAGTTTCGCTTTTGTGGTGCATTAGGTACACATACCCATATCTTGAGTAATCGTCAATAAAAGTAATGAAGTACTCATACCCTTCTCGTGCCCGGATGTTCATCGGTCCGCAAACATTACTATGCACAAGTTCTAGAACCCCTTCGGCCCTATTGCCCTTAGACCCGTATGGTCTTTTGGTCATTTTACCCTCCAAACAAGACTCACATTGAGGTATAGATTCCACCTTTAAGTGACTTAAAGGTCCATCCCTTACCAACCTTTGAATCCTATTTAGGTTAATATGGCCAAGGCGCAAATGCCAAAGATAAGTCTTATTAGAGTGAGAAGTTTTAAGTCTTTTTGAGTCATTATCATTTATCTCAGCATTAAGCAATAGGTCCATCTTAGGTTTGATAAAATATAGATTATTTTGCATCCATCCAGAACAGATAAAAGATTTGTTTTTACGAATCACCACTTTTTCATTAGAAGATACCACGTAGGAGTCTTTAAATAAAGAAGATACATAAATTAAATTCCTTTTAAATTTAGGAACATAAAAACAATCTCGCAAAATTAAACTCCTATAATTATCAAAATAAAGATGGACATCTCCCACTGCTTCCGCTGAGACCAAGGATCCATCGCCCATCCGAAGCGTTAAGTCTTCACGAAGTAGACTTCTCGTTTCTTTGAATCCCTGCAGAGAAACACAAACATGATTAGTTGCACCGGAATCTATGACCCAAATGTCACTGGATTCCTCAACCAAACAAGTTTCTAAATATAGAAGATCACACCTACCTCCCTTGGAAAGGAAGTCCTTGCAATGCTTCTTTATATGCCCGACCTTACCACAAAAGAAGCACTTAAGCTTCTTTGGGTTCTTCTTCTTCTTCTTCTTGCTCTTGGCAGCAATAGGAATAGAAGACTTCCCACTTTTGGCCCGTTGCTTCTTTCCATTCCCAGAGTTAGGATTGGAACCAGAAGCAGCTACCATATTGGCCTCTCCACCAGCAGGAGACTCCCTGATCAGCAGTTCAAACTCTTGTAACTGTTTCATCAGTTCTGTCAAGGTCATATCCCATCTATTGCTTAGATTAAAAGTAGCTCTAAACGGAATAAATTCCTTAGACAGAGTCTCAAAGACCATAGTCATCTGAGTTTCAGCATCGATGTCGGCTCCATTGGTTTGAGCCTCAGCGAGGTAACCCATGACCAACATCATGTGCTCCTTTACAGATGTCCCCGGTCTCTGTCTACAGTTTAAGAGTTTCCGAAGCGCCCCTTGCCGCTTTGTTATGGCCTGGCCTCCAAACATGTCCTCAAGATTATCCAAGATCTGCTTCGCAGTCTCATAATCCTGATGTTGAGCCTGCAGCACGTTATTCATGGTAGCCATAACATAGCAGCGGGCCTGATCATTAGCATCTTTCCAGCGGTCGTACGCTTGGAATTGCTCATTACTTGAGTCTCCCGTAGGCTCGGGAGGACAAGGAGTTGTCAGAACATATTTCAGTTTCTCAAAGGAAAGGACGATGTCCAGGTTCCGTTTCCAATCATTATAGTTCTCACCGGTTAATTGGTTTTTGTCAAGTATCGATGATAAAGCGTTTTTAGACATTTTCAATCTACAATAAAGAGTCATATACCAAACATAAGCAAACATATATAATAATTTAGTAAGATAACACAATCATGTAAATTATACAAATGTGTTTATGTGTCAAAACCTTGAAAATATCACAACCTTACAACGATAATTCCCAACTCAGAATTCAACAAGCTCCTAGGGGAGTCATGCCAAATTCAATCAGGAACACGGATCCCCTCCTGATTAATATATGCCATCCAGGACCCGTATGATCCAGCATATACTAATAATCGTTTCTTTGGCCATTAATTTTATTAACAGAGCTCCTAGGGGAGGTTAATAATAAAATTAACGTGAGTGTATAACCACCGTTTTAATATTTTATCCATGATTTATAATCACCACCTAGGGGTGTGCAACCATAAATCATACTAAAATACCTTATCCTTTCAGAGATCCAATCTGGTACATGATAGAAATCCCTTCCTAGGGGTTGGGACCATCATGTTCTTCCTATGGACCAACGATGGAGGCCTTAGGTTCTCTCTTCGAAAACCTTCTCCCACTCAATCTTTTGAAGTCAAGGTTTTATTTTGAAATTATGCATGAACAAATTTAATATGAGCGGCACTCCCTATTCTATATGACATGTTATCAATATAAATGGTAAATCATATTATAATGCAGACAAGCAAAGCAATCAAGCAAAGCTACAAGCATAATAATAATAATAACCGTAATATTATGGTTCCACCCTAGAGAATAGAAAAAACTAAGATTACAAGAGAATAATCGAGACAATTATCGATTCTTCATCCTTGAATCCTCAAGCTGTATCCTTCTTCATGTAATATCCATCTTCAAGTCCTCAATCCCGTATGAATCGAACACTTCATATTTCCGGTCATATCCAAATTTAATGTTTCTCAGAATCGTCCCAAAAATAAAATTAAAACTGCACCAAAAAATTGCACCTTTTCTGGACACCTGGCTGCTCTCGGTCGGCAGGCCGATCTGGGTGATCGGTCTGCCGATCATGGTGGTTCGGCCTGCTGAACATGAAGGTTCGGCCTGCCGGCAGAGCACCAAAATTTCTGCCCCACTGTCTGCCTGCCGGACCGTACGACCGGCCTGCCGATCTGTGACCTTCGGCTTGCCGAACTGTGAGGTCCGGCATGCCGACCGAGCAGAAAACCCTCAATCCAGAAAATACAATTTTAATGCAATTCATCAATTTTATTTTCAACAATTCAAAAACATAAAATTAGAGACTCAGGAAATACCTGGAGGCGCCATCATCAATCTTTAAGTTCCGACTTCTCGTTCCGTCTTCTCCGAATAATTATTTAATTACAAAATTCTTACAAATTAAAAATTAAATAATAATTTCTAGACGGAGATGATAGTCCGTCATCTAATTACATGAAAAACCTAGATACACATTCTAACCTCTAAGGAACCATAACCGGTATTAATTAATTAATAAATAATTAAACAACAATTTAATCAACCATAATTAATTAATAAACATTCACCATATAATCCATGACAACATATATATTATATAGAAACCTAGAGTGCCATCTCTCTATAAAATTTAATTCAAGCATTGGAGAGATTAAGATCACAAAATTTATGCATATAACATGATCACAAACTTGCAAATTTATGTAAAAACCTCGGCTCTGATACCAATTGTTGGAAACAAAGTGCGCAGCGGAATTTTTAAAATTTTTCATCAGAGTATTTTCCAAAACACAAGTTTGACATGTTATATGTATAAATTAAACAGATCTTACTAACCTCAGTGTGCCGAAGAACCTCCGCGACCTGTGTAGAGAAGTAACGTTCCAGAAGAGCCTCAACCAACTGGTCTTCTTTGCTATTCTCTATCCACAACCGGAGTGAGTGTGGGCTCACACGTACAGCTCTTCCACCGGTGACTCTCCTTCCAACCAATAGAGAGAACCCAAAGCTAGTGTTCGTGATTTGTGAACAAAAGCTCTCAGGGAGTTTTCAGATGCTCACTAGAAGAGTATCACTCTTAATCTCTCAAATTGATCTGAGTAAATCATTAGACTCACTCCCTTTTTATACCTATTGGTCCTTGGGGTCAGTCTATATCAGATTAGGTCTCAAAAATCGAAACAGAATCAAGTTCGGATCAATATCTGATAAGATACGCGTGAAAAATGCGTAATCTTAACTGTCGCGGTCGGCATGCCGAACTATGTGATAGGCAGGCCGAACTGGCCAGTTCGGCAGGCTGAACTTTCTGATAGGCAGGCCGAACTGCCAAGAAAAAAATCTCCACGAATCTTTTATTTTCCACCCGAGATTCTAAAGGATAAAGTCTCAGTTTTGATTCAAATAGCCCAATAGAAAAGATATCTGATCAAAACAAACTTTATCAAGATAATCTCTAAGAAAATAAATCAATTCACAATAATTCTACAAGTTTATCTTGTTCTAATTGTCCAAAATTAAAACAACCGATAAACAGACAAGAATTATCCGAACGCCATAATTCAACAAGTTCATCTTGAACTAATTTCTTACATAATTAATTCAACCGATAAACAGACATGAATTATTTGATTCTTATAAATTTTAAACCAATCTGATAAATCCGACATAAGTCACCAATTATTGGAAAAGCACGCCGTGTCGTTACAGGTTTTTGTGAGCTAGCAAAGGGGACCAAAATGGACCTATAAAGTTCAAGCTCATGATAATTATGAAACCCAATATCCTAGATATACATTTCACAATTATCAACTCCAACGCTACTCCACTAAAAGCTTGGAGCTGCACTCTCGAACTTTATAGAATTACGAAGCTCGTGTAGCTAAGTCTCCATGACATATCATAGTGTATCGCATCCCCATATGATCATCCATAACCGGCTTAAGGACAAGTTCTGTCTTACCTTCCCGATTATTTTTATCTTACGTTCCATTGTCTCACCATTAGAAAACTTACCATCCAAAGATAGTATACCATTCGGTTACACCTATGTATCCAAATGGTTGAGCGCTCCAGTTTTCCAATTACAGGACAACGCATATAAGAGGATATCATTACTCCTAAAGAGGAGCTATGGATTCCATATCTATGAATAACAAGTCTACGCTACCAAGAGTCATGCCTCCAATGTACCGGCATGCATGCCACTATAGAGATGTGGGAGTCACCCATTGGTACATCAAAAGACACAAATCGAGACAACGGGCCCATTATTCATCTCAGGATTAAGATACAATACAAATGATTGTCTAAAGTGAATCGATTTGCCAAGACAGAATTATTAATCCAAATCAATTCACTTTATGTCCCGATCCAACACATCGTCACCTATGACAACGCGCCAATGTTTCTATTCATGGAGTCCAACTCCGATGGCCAAGACAAACCATCTCCCAAAAGCGATATAGACAACATAACAATCTTTACATGAATAAAGCGCCCAACTTTATTCCCTCGATTGCGGATCATATATTTTAGACCATCACCTTAAGAGTCGTGTCTACCGCATAATCATCCCATCATATGCCCAACTCTTAAGGTTTAGACTGACAGTCTCAGACTACTGTTTGCTTATCATACATTCAACAAATATGAACGTAAAGAGGACAATATTTGGTATATATAAATGAATAAATTCTTTATTGATAAAAATGTCTCCAAAAACGTATTACATTTTTACTCCTTAAAGCATACATGTCTAACAGTACAAACTTAGCAGTGTACCGAGAAACACTCTAAGGTTTGATAAGTCCTTAAGTGCCAATTAATTTAAAATCAGAGTTAAACAAGTAGCAATTTTGGTAGAAAATAACCCTATCAAAAACTATGTTATTATCGAGTTTAGATGTAGAAAAAGTCAAGCTTAGATTTTTATTAAGGCTAGAAATATTTTTAAGACTAAAATACAGTTGAAATCAATATGTGGTTAAAATATATATTTATGATATCAGTTTACACTGTGGTTAGTATCTACTGTTTATAAATAGTGGGAAAGGACCCGACGGAAATCAAAATATCTTGTCGGCTAAGTTAGTCATCCCCTAGTACAAAGCTTTATATGTTAAGTGGGAAACTTGTAAGAAAGCCCAAAGTATAAATAGCTTCCTTGATTTAAGCTTACATGTTGGTGGGTGTACTTGGTGTAATTATGTGATAAAAGTCTCACCCAACGCACCAATCTTAGGAATTCCTAAGCATGATTTTAACTCATCAAAGTCACTTAGAAGGTTAATTAAACTAAGGATAGGTTGGGAGGATTAATTAAGCCTTCGGTGTATAAATATTTGTACCACCAAAAGACCTCATTTTAGTCTCCAATTTCTCTCTTTTTCACTCCTAAAACTGAGCACACCAAGTGGGGAATCCTCCAAAATTTTCCTTCTCATTTTCTCTTCCAAATCCAAACCAAATTCTAGCTCCAAGATCTTTCAAGAAATCTCCTTTTTTTGTCCAGCCTTCAAAATAGGTACCAATACAAGAATCTCTAAGAAATTTTCTTCCATTTTTCTTCTCCAAAAATTGGTTTCTTCCCCTAAGTAAGCTTCCAAAAATTTCATGCCTTTCCACCACAAAGATCACTAATCAAAGTAAAGAGAAAAGAAGGACTAGAAGGGCTTAGAACAAGGAGAAGGAAGTTGGGATTCTATAGATTCTTCAAGGGTAAAGTTTTAATCGCTTTCTCTTTATTTCCTTAGACAAACCAAGATTAGATTTTTTATAGAGAAAGTTTGTGTTTTTAATGTTTGAAACAAGAAACAAAGAGGGGGAATAGGCTTTTGTAGAGGAAATAATCAAGCAAGTGTCTTCAAGGATAAAATCCTTAACTTTTCTCTTTAAATCCTTTAGTAATTTCAAGGTTTAGATTTTTATAAGTTAAGTTTATGTTTTAGTAAGAAAACAGTTTGTAATAATTTTATTTATGTTGATTGGTGTGGCTTTATATGTAATTTGTTGTAATAAGTTATTTACATATGTTTAATTTAGTTTTAGTGTATGTTTGATGTTGTGGAAAATTTTCCACAAATTTCGATCACCAAAACGGAAACTTTAGATTCGGATTTTAAAACTTTTTTGAACACAAAACTTTTAGATTTCAATGTTTTGAATAAAACCCTATGACTATACAAAATCACAATTTTGACTCTAAGTAGGGTTTCCAAGTAATTGTTATAAACTGCCTAGGACAGCTTAGGAAACTGTCTAAAACTGTAAAAAACTATTTCAGTGCAGATAGCCACGATCGCTAGAAAGATGCTAATGATCAAGCTCGCTACTATGTTATGGCAAGCATGAATTATGTGATGTAGGCTCAACATCAGGATTATGAGACTGCAAAATAGATCTTGGATAATCTTGAGGATATGTTTGAAGGCCAAGCCATAACAGAGCGGCAAGGGGTGCTTCGGAAACTCTTAAACTGTAGACAAAGACCAGGGACATCTGTAAAGGAGCACATGATGTTAGTCATGGGTTACCTCGCTGAGGCTCAAACCAATGGAGCCGACATCGATGTTGAAGCTCAAATGACTATGGTCTTTGAGACTCTGTCTAAGGAATTTATTCCATTTAGAGCTACTTTTAATTTAAGCAATAGACAGGATATGACCTTGACAGAAAAGATGAAACAGTTACAGGAGTTCAAACTGCTGATCAGGGAGTCTTCTGTTGGTGGTGAGGCCAACATGGTAGCTGCTTCTGGTTCCAATCCTAACTCTGGGAATGGAAAGAAGCAACGGGCCAAAAGTGGGAAGTCTTCTATTCCTATTGCTACCAAGAGCAAGAAGATGAAGAAGAAGAACCCAAAGAAGCTTAAGTGCTTCTTTTGTGGTAAGGTCGGGCATATAAAGAAGCATTGCAAGGACTTCCTTTCCAAGGGAGGTAGGTGTGATCTTCTATATTTAGAAACTTGTTTGGTTGAGGAATCAAGTGACATCTGGGTCATAGATTCCGGTGCAACTAATCATGTTTGTGTTTCTCTACAGGGATTCAAAGAAACGAGAAGTTTGCTACATGAGGACTTCACGCTTCGGATGGGCGATGGATCCTTGGTCTCAGCGGAAGCAGTGGGAGACGTCCATCTTTACTTTGATAATTATAGGAATTTATTTTTGGAAGATTGTTTTTATGTTCCTAAATTTAAAAGGAATTTAATTTCTGTATCTTGTTTATTTAAAGACTCCTATGTGGTATCTTTTAATGAAAAAGTGGTGATTCACAAAAATAAATCTTTTATCTATTCTGGATTGATGCAAAATAATCTATATTTTATCAAACCTAAGATGGACTTATTGCTTAATGCTGAGATAAATGATAATGACTCTAAAAGACTTAAAACTTCTCACTCTAATAAGACTTATCTTTGGCATTTGCGCCTTGGTCATATTAACCTGAATAGGATTCAAAGGCTGGTAAGGGATGGACCTTTAAGTCATTTAAAGGTGGAATCTATACCTCAATGTGAATCTTGTTTGGAGGATAAAATGACCAAAAGACCATTCAGGTCTAAGGGCAATAGGGCCGAAGGGGTTCTAGAACTTATGCATAGTGATGTTTGTGAACCGATGAACATCCAGGCACTAGGAAGGTATGAATACTTCATCACTTTTATTGACGATTACTCAAGATATGGGTATGTGTACCTAATGCACCACAAAAGCGAAACTTTTGACAAGTTCAAGGAGTTTCAGGCTGAAGTGGAAAAGCAATTGGGTAAACCCATAAAGGCACTTCGATTTGATCGAGGTGGGGAATACCTTTCTGATGAGTTCTTGGACCACTTGTTAGAGAATGAGATTTTATCCCATTTGACTGCGCCGGGCACTCCGCAGTAGAATGGCGTAGCAAAAAGAAGGAATTGGACTTTGTTGGACATGATTAGGTCCATGATGAGTTATTCATCATTGCCTTTATCCTTTTGGGGATATGCACTATAGACCGCATGTTATCTTTTGAACAATGTTCCTTCAAAATCGGTCCCTAAAACTCCTCACGAGTTGTGGATGAGTAAAAAGATATCCTTAAACCTTATTCGCATATGGGGATGTCCGGCTCATGTCCTGTTTAAGGATCCGAATAAGTTGGAAGCACATTCAGAAGTTTGCGTGTTTGTAGGATATCCAAAAGGGACTAAAGGGGGTTATTTTTATAACCCAAAGGAAAATAAAGTCGTGGTTTCAACTAATGCAACTTTCCTTGAGGAGAGTTACATGGACGACTTTAAACCTCGAAGCAAAGTGGTGTTTGAGGAGTTAAGGGGTGATCCATTCACTCCGGAGGTTCCAAACGAAACCATTTCTATCGGTGTAGAAAAACCAAACAAACCTGAACAACAACCTCAGGGGCTTTGGCGTAGTGGGAGGATTGGGCATCAACCTGAAAGGTATATGTTCAATGGGGAAGTCTTCTTGGCTAAACCAAACGAACATGATAGGGATCCTTATACTTATACAGAGGCTATGGAGGATGTTGATTCAAGACTCTGGACAGAGGCCATGAACATAGAGATTAATTCTATGGAGACTAATTGGGTCTGGGAGCTTGTGGACCTTCCCGAAGGGGTTAAACCCATAGGGTGTAAGTGGATCTACAAAAGGAAAAGAGGAGTGGATGGAAAGGTCGAAACCTTTAAGGCTAGACTGGTAGCTAAGGGTTATACGCAAAAGGAAGGAATTGATTGTGAGGAAACCTTTTCGCCTGTAGCCATGCTTAAGTCCATCCGGATTCTCTTGTCCATAGCTGCTGCTCTTGACTACAAGATTTGGCAGATGGATGTCAAGACGGCTTTTCTGAATGGCTATCTTGATGAGTCCATTTATATGGAACAACCAGACGGGTTCAAGGTCGTGGGTCAAGAGGGTAAGGTTTGTAAGCTGTTAAAGTCAATTTATGGACTTAAGCAGCTTCTCGTTCTTGGAACATAAGATTTGATCAAGTGATCAAGACTTATGGGTTCTCACAAAATGTGGATGAACCATGTGTTTACAAACACATTAAGGATAAGAAGGTGGTTTTTCTACTGCTTTATGTCGATGACATTCTGCTAATTGGCAATGACGTTGGGGCGTTGTCATTGGTCAATTTATGGTTGACCAAGCAGTTTGACATGAAGGACTTGGGTGAGGCTAATTTTGTTCTCGGTATCCAGATCTTTCGGGATAGGAAGAATAAAATGATAGCTTTGTCTCAGGCCAGCTACATAGATAAAATTCTCAGGAGGTTTGCAATGCATGATTCTAAGAAAGGTGGGCAACCATCTAGGTCTGGAATTACTCTTTCTAAGAAAGACTCTCCAAAGTCTTATGAAGAAAGAGAATACATGAAGAAGGTACCTTATGCTTCTGCAGTGGGTAGTCTCATGTATGTTATGCTTTGCACACGACTGGATATTAGCTATGCGGTCGAAATTGTAAGTCGATTTCAGGCGGATCCAGGACCAAACCATTGGGTTTCGGTAAAGCATATTTTCAAGTACTTGAGAAGGACTCGAGGGTATATGCTTGTGTATTCGGGTGAGGACTTAACTCCTCTAGGATACACTGACTCGGATTTTCAATCTTGTCTGGATTCTAGGAAATTGACTTCGGGGTTTGTGTTTACTCTAGGCGGCGGTGCCATCAGTTGGAAAAGTGCGAAGCAAGATTGCACTTTGGATTCAACGATGGAGGCCGAGTATGTGGCGGCTAGTGATGCTTCGAAAGAAGCAGTGTGGCTCTGCAAGTTCCTTGGGGATCTTGAGGTAGTTCCTGGTATGGATAGAGTAGTATCACTGTACAATGATAACAGTGCGGCGGTAGCTAATGCTAAGGAACCAACATTTCACAAGAAGAGTAAGCATATTGATCGAAAGTATCATGTGATAAAGGACTTCATTAAGGGCGGGCATGTCACGGTATGCAAGATCGCGTCAGAGGACAATTTAGCTGATCCATTTACGAAGACACTTACTGGGAGAGTCTTCGAGAGGCATGTGGAAGCTATGGGGATGCGAAATTTGTTGTATTTACTCACTTAGATCAAGTAGGAGATTGTTGGACATGTATGCCCTAAGGAGTAAAAAAGTAATAAGTTTTTGGAGACATTTTTATCAATAAAGAATTTATTCATTTATATATACCAAATCTTGTCCTCTTTACGTTCATAATTGTTGAATGTATGTTAAGCAAACAGTAATCTGAGACTGTCAGTCTAAACCTTAAGAATTGAGCATATGATGGACTGATTATGCAGAAGACACAATTCTTAAGGTAACGGTCTAAAACATATGATCCACAATCAAGGAAATAAAGTTGGGCACTTTATTCATGTAAAGATTGTTATGTTGTCTATATCCTATTTAGAAAGATGGTTTGTCTTGACCATCGGAGTTGGACTCCGTGAATAGAAACATTGGCACGTTGTCATAGGTGACGATGTGTTGGATCGGAACATAAAGTGAAATGATTTGGATTAATAATTTTGTCTTGGAAAATCGATTCACTTTAAATAATCATTTGTATTGGATCTTAATCCTGAGATGAATAGTGGGCCCGTTATCTCGACTTGTGTCTTTTGATGTATCAAAGGATGACACCCACATCTCAATAGTGGTATGCATGCAGGTATATTGGAGGCATGACTCTTGATAGCGTAGACTTGTTATTCATAGATATGGAATCCGTAGCTCCTCTTTAGGAGTAATGATATCCTCTTATATGCGTTGTCCTATAATTGAAAAACTAGAGCACTCAACCATTTGGATACATAGGTGTGACCGAATGGTATACTATCTTTGGATGGTAAGTTTTCTAATGGTGAGAATGATGGAACGTAAGATAAACATAATCAAGAAGGTAAGACAGAACTTGTCCTTAAGCCGATTATGGATTATCATATGGGAATACGATACACTATGATATGTCATGGAGACTTAGCTTTACGGGCTTCGTAATTCTATAAAGTTCGAGAGTGCAGCTCCAAGCTTTTAGTGGAGTAGCGTTGGAGTTGATAATTGTGAAATGTATATCTGGGATATTGGATTTTATAATTATCATTAGCTTGAACTTTATAGGTCCATTTTGGTCCCTTTTGCTAGCTCACAAAATCCTGTAACGACACGGCATGCTTTTCCATTAATTGGTGACTTATGTCGGATTTATCAGATTGGTTTAAAATTTTAAAGAATCAAATAATTCATGTATGTGTATCAGTTGAATTAATTTTGTAAGAAATTAATTTAAGATGAACTTGTTGAATTATTGGGATCAGATAATTCTTGTCTCTTTATTAGTTGATTTAATTTTAGATAAATTAGATCAAGATAAACTTGTAGGATTATTGTGAATTGATTTATTTTCTTAGAGATTATCTTGATAAAGTTTGTTTTGATCAGATAACTTTTCTATTGGGTTATTTGAATCAAAACTGAGACTTTAACCTATAGAATCTCGGGTGAAAAATAAAAGATTCACGGAGATATTTACGCTGGAGTTCGGCCTACAGAATGACGTGTTCGGCCTACCGATGGGGCCTGTTCGGCCTGCCGATCAGCAAGCGATAAGATTACATGTTTTTACGCGGATCTTATCAAATATTGATCCGAACTTGATTCTGTTTCTAGTGTTTGAGACCTAATCTGATAAGGACTGACCCCAAGACCAATTGCTATATAAAAGGGAGTGAGTTTCATGATTTACAGAGATCAATTAAGAGATTAAGAGTGATACTCTTTTGGTGAGCATCTAAAAACTCCCTGAGAGCTTTTGTTCACCAATCACGAACACTAGCTTTGGGTTCTCTCGATTGGTTGGAAGGAGAGTCACTGGTGGAAGAGCTGTACGTGTTAGCCCACACTCACTCTGGTTGTGGATAGAGAATAGCAAAGAAGACCAGTTGGTTGAGGCTCTTCTAGAACGTTACTTCTCTTCACAGGTTGCGGAAGTTCTTCGATATACAAAGGTTAGTAAGATCTATCTAATTTATACATATAGCATGTCAAACTTGTGTTTTGAAAATTACTCTGATATATAAAATTTTTAAATTCCGTTGCGCATCATTTTTTCAAATTTCATGTTTTTTAAAATATGAAAATTTTACTTTTTGATGAGATGGACAATATTTATGAAGAAATATTTTCCAAAATATGGTTATGGACAGTTTCTCAAAACTCTCCAAAAAACTATATTTATGGGTTGAAAATAATTTTTAAGTTTCAGATCATTTTGAAACCAAATTGTAGTTTTCATCAAACATGAAAATATTAGTTTTCGATGAAACAAAGAACTTTTGTGAAGAAAGTTTCGTAAAAATTTGCCACTATAATAGATGTTGGGGGTGTGCTCGGCGTCATTTCTTGGAGACTACTCTACGGTTATTTGGCTGCCTTGCTCAGCCACGACCTTTACAAGCAAATCCACAACCTTGATTTGATCGGTGCCTTCTCTTGAGGTGCTATACAGGGTCCCTACTGGCCGCCACGCAAGGTGTAGACTCCTCGGGAAGAATATGTGCTCAGGTCGGATGAACATGGCGTGCTCCTAGCTAACAATGAATATCAAAGGTTTACACATGGCTTTCTTTCAACCCTCAGATTGAGAACTGACCTTCTGTTGGGATCGTGACACTTGTCACCTACCACCTGCCATAACTTGATGGGACACATGGGTCACGGATCAAACCCACCTAATACTCGGTCCTAGTGATAGCCTATAATTGAGAGCATTTATTGTAATTAAAGGTAACGTAGACTTTCTCATATAACTCTGCTCCCAATCTTGGCCAAGCAGGTGTCTAAGTTGAGCGTCGAAAGCCCTTGGCTGGCATCACATCGTTGTCTCCTTTTGATCTCCTAGGCATCCCTTTTCTTGTTGTAGGTTTACCCCAGGAAGCTGAGATGAGCAAAGAAGGCAGTCTGACCATCGTGCATAGGAGCACGCCGAGTTGATCACCAGCTGAGCAAGCCAAGCATCACCAATAGACTTTGATTGGGATATATAAAAGCAAACAAAACTTTTTAATTAGTAAAGTTTTCAAATTTTAATTGGAAAATGAATATGCAAAAAACAGTGATCGGGACTTTTAAATGAGCATGAAAGCTATTAAATCATATATTCAAAACAAGTTACTTTCATGGAGAAAAAAATTTAAAGGAAAAACTATCTTTACCATATAGTTTCACGATAATTTTCTAAGACTAATAAAAAAAGTACCTTTTGGTACTAGTTTTTATAAACAAAGTTTGTATGGCTACAAAATCTTGTTTTTTCAATAAATCAAAAAATTACAATATTCTAGACAAATTATACAAGCCCTTGATTTAGTGTTTTACTAATTTCGGACATTATTTTATAGAGCGATTTTGACTCAAAACTTTGAGTTATTTGGACATAATTTCTAAATGATAAATTTTAATAGTTTTCAAATTAACGCTAAAACAACTATCATAAAAACTTGTTAGGCTAGATTCTTAGTATTATGATACTAGACATGGGTCCAACACCCACCTCAGACCAAAAAGCCACTCGGGTCATAGTTTTAACAATACGGAGTATAGAATGCCTTATGATCATTGTTTGGGCTAAATGAGCTTAAAACCATTTACGAACCCACTAAATGAATTAAGAATATGTTTAAATGGAACTTAGTTCAAGAACAAAAAAGTTATGTAATTTTTAATTTAGTTAGATGAAGTCATATAGACTTAATAACAAAAAGATAATAAATTAAATTAAATTAATTGTTGATCTTAAAGCAGATTAAAGGCAATTAAGGAAAGGTAAACTTTATGAGGATTAAATTTATTAATTGATCCTTATAATAAAAGTAACCATTCTTATGATCCTTTAATAAAAGTATTACGATCTAAAGGAATGATTAAAATTCTTAAGGTTGTGCTTAAAATTAAAATAGCATAAAAGAGGTTATTCTTGCATACTCTTAATTGGTGCTTTATACATAATCGTTTCCTATAGAGTCTTTTTTGCTATTGATTTGATTAATTGAATTTTGGCCTTGGTGGATTTTTGCATTTTTAATTTTTAAGTTTAGTTTTGCGATTTTTGTTGTCCAGTTGAAATGACGTGCTCTTACTAGAAACGTTTGGTGAATTACATTTTCATTTGGGTCGTCACTGCTTTCTCGTACTTCGAGTTGGCATTACAATTTATTCATTTACGGACAATGCGATATAGTTTTCTACTCAGGATGATGTTTTTATATTTGCATGAATTTAACGTGGATGAAAAATGAACAATAGATTTTAGTTTTGCAATCACAAAAAAAAAAAAAAATGCTCTTAAGAATTTTTTTTATTCTTACACTCTTGTTCAATACACCTTTATACTCGTAAATCCCTTTTAAATTTATTCTCTTAGAAACGTCATTTTCTTCCCTCATATGAAAAATTCTCAATAACGATAAACACAAGCTAGTATATATGGTTAAAATTTAGTTTGTTTTGTTAAAACATAGAATTTAGGATAAATTTCAACTTAACATTTTTTTTTCAATTATTATTGAATAACTCTTTGACAATAAATATTATGGTGGGAGTTGGTGCAAGTACGAGGAAGAGCCCCCAATAGGATACCCCGACTCCAACCGCCGGTCTTTAGTGAGGATAGGGATTTTGGAGAGCGGGGATGAAGACGACAAAGCATTCCGCCAGTCCCGTCCCGTCCCAGCCCTTGGCCATGATGCCATCGTTAGCTTCAAATCGAAGAAATCTTTAGCTTCAAATTAAACGGCATCCAACATCTTTAAAATTAACCCCTTGTAGGGTTTTTATTTATTATTATGATTATTATTATTATTTTTATATAGAGCAATGTTGTTCTGTTTCAACCTGGAAGAGAGCATAGGTTTTCATGAGCCAAACATTCATTGATTTTAGAAAGCCTTGTTGGTTGCCTAATGATCCATTACTTAACCAACAGTGCTTAAAATGATCAAAATAGGGCCAAAAAGAGAATAGATTTTTGGAGATATGACCAATTGAATGTTTCTCCCTTGTTGAAGGACAGCGTCCCTCAAGTCAATAGTATGTTCCAACTGTGCTGCCTTCTTCCTAATTTCTGTTCTGCATAACTAAACAAATATGAAATATAGTAACAATATGCATTTCATATGTTCTGCTTAAACTAGAAAGACGAGAAGAAATCACGGAAGTGCACTTAGTAACTCTTAAGTGCCTGGGAACTCCTTTTTTTTGGGTTTTTTTTTTTAGAGTCCTTGGTAAGAAAAAAAATTATTAATTATTTACAGCAAAAAGATTACATTAATTAAAGATACCCTCACATATAATTACAAGCATAAACTAGCCGTAATTCAATAACTGACTCCACCTTAAGATGTAGAGTTCCAATCCCCTACCACCAACTTCAAATAAAATGAAGCAAAATAAAATAAAATCTACAAAACATTATCTCCTTCCGAACTGTTCTTTCATGTTCAAACCTTTATTTTCTGAATTTACTTGAAAGAAACTTTTCAAATTTCCAAATCTGTTCCAAAAGATGCAAACTTAAAGGTTCACTTGTATCACGTGAACATTGAATTTGTAGTTTTAGAATTGTATTTCTCCACTGATACTAACAATGTGAATCTTTCACCCATATCCATGTTAACCTTTTTTTGGGCAATGGAGAATTCCACACGTTTGATCATAGCTAAGAAGCCTCCCAACCTAAAATAAAAGAACAATAAACAAATACAATGCAAGGATAAAAATCTAATTGCTTTTGAGAATATCATTGCAAAAAATTGGACGACAAATAATATTAAGATCGAATTTCTCTGATAACTGTGAGTAGAGCAAAAAAGAAACCAAACGCCAAAGCAACATAGGGTCCGTTTGGTTCATAGGTTCGAAACATGATAGTTTGAACCTTTTGGTTTGAGATGAAAAGTTTGAAATTTTTAGTTCAAAACTGAGTTCCGAATAGTTGAGAACAAGGGGGAGTAAAACTTGAAACTAGGTCCAATTTTGGGTTCAAGTTGTCTTTTCAAAGCTTCAAATAGTTTCTGAACATTGTTATGCATGAAAAAGACAATGGTAGGATATCGAATACACGAAGCAAGAAAGACACAATTTGAGGATTACAAAAAGGGAACCATTGCATTTATATACATGGTAAGATCATGTTAAGGACATCACATGGTCCATTTACAACTGAGATGACTGATAGTAGCCATATGTAACACGCAACTAAAAGTTGAGTCTTTAGGAATAACAAAGCTTGGTTCGGGCAATGAAAAAACAAGGCTTTAAATTAAATTTAAAGGTCCATCATATTAATGCACCTGTCTCTGCAACAGACCACCAAAACAAGAACTCCTACCTAAGATTTGGCAAAACAGTATATACAGCAACATGCGACAGCATTGCAACTCCCCATGATCCTGGACTACATGCAGCAATTGTCTTCAAAATCAGAAATACGAAGGAGTTTTGGTTTGAAAAATCACATATGTAAGCCATGTATAAGTTTGAATAAGAGCCTTACCAGTTTTAGCGATCCCAATCACGAGCCAGTACCATGAAGGGAATCCTGATTCTAACAAATCAAACGAATCGAGTATTCAGACTGTCCCCAGAAAAATTAGCGATAGTTTCATAACTTGCAGCAGGTGATCTTGCGGAACAAGTGACCACAGACTTCCAAACCAAGCAATAGCAGTCGCTCAATAGAGAGGAAGTAGTCATCCGTCAAGCCGTTTCGTTTTACTTGATTGAAATTCATCTAAATAATTCCATAGCATCATCATTTTCTCTTCAGAAGAAACAGCCCAGTCTGCAGCTTCATTAAATTTCTTTAGTAGCTTCTCGTATCGTTGTGTCTCAAGATTGCTAGTCCAATCATCATAATAACCAACTTTAACACGCGTGTGACATCTTTTAATGTCCTTCCTCCATCTTGGTAGGATATACTTTTCTGGAACATTTATAATTTCCATTTTCATGAGAACTGAGATTGAATGCTTGCACAGGATCCCTTTAAATTCAAACAAGCCACAAGTGCATTGAACTTCACGGCTTTCTGCATTGAAATGAACAGTGAAACGGATTTGTTTACGTTTTTCTCCGACAAATACAACCTCGGAAACATCAAATATTCCATTCTTCTCGTCAGCAGAAGAGACTTCACAATAAAGCTTCCCCGTTAACTCCTTTTGGAATTCTTTGAACTTTGTATTAGTATAAGCCGCTTGAAACTGTTTCTCTACTTCAAAGAGGGTCACGCAGGGGATCCACGTGTTAAAACACTGAAAATCTGCAAGGTGTTCCTTCTCAACCTTGTTTCTTAATGCCTTATCATATTCTTCAATAAAGTGCTTAAATGTTGTTTTCAAGCTTACACGCCCACTAAAAAAAGGATTCAAACTTTCATCCCATTGTGTTGTTGACATTCCAGCCCAAAAGGCATCTTTCAGAAAAGCTGGAACCCAACGATTTCTTTCGTCATACAAGCTACTTAGCCATGAATTATCAAGCAGATTGAAATCTTTAACAACTCTTTCCCAACTTTCTTCAAATTCTTTCTTCGTCAAACAATCATAAATAGCATCTTGCATTGCTACTTTTATGCGGTCATATGTTTTGTAACCCTTTATGCTATCCAGTAGCTTTTTCATTACTTGCGACAAACACCAACGGTGTCTACTGTTGGGGAATACAGCATCAATTGCTTTTGTTATTGACTTGTGTTCATCTGTGATTATGGAATTTGGGGCACGTCCAGACATACAGGCAAGCCATGTCTTAAACAACCAAGTAAATGTCACAGGGTCATCATTCGATAGCAATGCACATCCAAGCAAGATTGCCTGCCCATGATGATTCATCCCTATGAAAGATGTTAAGGGCAATTCATACTTACCTGACAAGTATGTTGTGTCGAATGAAACTACATCACCAAATTCTTCATACATTGCCCTACTCCTTGCATCAGCCCAAAATACATTATTGATTCGAGCATCATCTTCCATATCCACCATGTAAAAGAAATTTGAATTCTTGGTCTGCATACGAACAAAAAAATCCTGCATTGCTTTAGCATCTCCCGCTCTAAATTGTAGTCGACTTCCTTTCTCTGAAGAACTCAAGCACTCATTTTTTAGTAATCTGACATCATCACAGCCTCCAACTTCAAGTGATTGATGATTGTTCTTCACACCAATCACTGTCTGATCATCAATTGCAAATTTTCTCCGTACACCTATAACTTTTTCCCTATTGCATGAATAAAATTGTGACTTACTGGGGCTTAATTCATGATTGTGATTAAGTGCAACAGAATTTATCTTACACCTACCATCTTCAAACATAGTAGCATTAACTCTAGCCTTGCACTCAATTCTTGTTAGTGGATTTGGAGTCAGGTAATTTTGCTTATGAGACATCGACTTTCCTGCACGGGTGCATGACAAAGACATGAATTTCAATTTCCCACAAGGCGAAGGGCGTGATGTTTTCTTCTTAACTCCAAAACCTTCTTGTCTACCATATTGTCTATAGTACTCATAAAGGGAATCTAAAGAGTCGAAAGTCATTCCGGCTTCAGGGGTTTTGATAACCTCATAGCAATCCAATCTATTCTCCATCTCATTCTCATTCAAAGCTGCCTTGCCACTTATATCCTTGAACGAAATCACAACTTCTTGCATTCTAAATGCCTCGTCACTACAGCAAAAAACAAGAAATACACTACAACAAGTTAAACTACTGCATTTATAAATTAGCCAAATGAGAACAATATTTGATTGTTATAAGAATATTACAGAACGTTAGAAAGAAAAATTTGAAACTAAAGATTGACGACAAGACCCCCTCAAGCCTGCCCTGAAGTAAAGGCAGTCTTAAAATCAGCAGTGCCACTTAAAGCCATAGCAAAATAAAGTACTCTATTTAACCCCGTAGGATTAAAATCCGCCTACTCACAAAACAATGGGTCTCAGTCTAAAAAGAGGTCCCAGTCTAAAAAGAATGTTACATAATAGATTGGGCTTATTGTTTTGTGAGCAGTAAGGTTTTAACCTCAAAAAGGGTTTTCTGCAAAATAACCGTCCAATTAACAATCTAGCAAAACAAATGAAAATTTTCCTAGACATTACCACACGAACATATATATTTAACACATAGAAATTTCATCTATCCTAACTCCATGGATTCTAGTGCCCATGAAACATCTAATTTACTTGGGTAACATGTCATGATAAGCCCCAAAGGTTACCTCTTTAGTGGTATTCACTAAAGAAAAAACAAGGTAAGTGCCAAAATCAACAGAGAAAAAAGAACAAGTTTTCAATTAAAGATATCCATTTTAAATAATAATAATAATAGTCCCCTAAAAAAATAATAATCTTCACCAGACTCGTAAAATACAGCCCCCAAAAAGCTGAAACCCTAGACCCACTAAGCCAAACCCAAAATGCAAGCATAAATTCGAATTGACTTGGGAATTCAGACTGAAACTCAAGCTCAAAACTATAAAATTGAAGCAAAACAAGCCCTTACATACCGAACAATCAATCAGGTGTTCAGTGTGCCAGAATCAGAGCTCAATTCCGAAAGCCGAGAAGCATGCGAAGCTCGATTTCACGCTTTACGAGGAGAAATTCGGAGAATTGGAACAGAGATTGAAGACGATGAAGAGAAGAGTAACCAAGCAGGCGAGGGACCAAAATGCAGCAGGGGTTATGGATCGGATTGAGAAACAGAGCAGAAGATTCTAGGGTTTGGAAGGCGAGAGAGAGGAGGGAAAACGGCAATGGTGGTGCCAGACGAAGGGCGAGTTGGTTTGATTGGACGGCGTAGCCACTCGTGCCGAAGTTGGCCCAGTGGGGGCAAAATCGATTTTTCAAAAACTCAGACCTTCGGGTTGAAAAGCCATTTTGGAACCTTGTAATTAATTGTCAAAATGACCCGTGTTTTTTTTTAATTAATTTCATACCCCTTAAACTATATACTCTAGTGTAACATGTCTTTGGAATTTTAAGAGAGTATTTAATAGCATAGTTGGAATTGAAACATTCTAGATTGTTAGAGCTTTACATCGTAGTATATTTTTACTTTATATTATAGCATGTAAAAGTTTTATATTATAACAGTTGAAACTTGTACCACATGAAGCTTAAGTGTTTATTTTACCTTTAAATTATCTAACGTGGTTTAAAACATCCCTTTAACTAATGTAATTTAATAAACGTCCTTTGAATTATTGATTTTGTATTAGCTTACCCCAAAGTTTTTTAAAAAATAGGGTCCAAGTTGACGCAAAAGCAATAATTAGGTGAGCAACTTACTTAAAATCAATAGCTCAAGTCCTTTATAAAATTATTAGTGTCATGTCATTATTTGGTTAGTTATACAAACGTAAAAGGTATTTTAAACTAGAGTACATAGTTTGAGGTATTTATGAAATTAATCATTCCTTCTTTTTTTGGCCATCCAGTGTTCGAATGAACGTGCATGCTCTTGGACTAACGCCACAAAACTGTGCACCATGCACCTCGATTATAACGTCATAGCAATTCAACCCATTCTCCATCTCATTCTTATTCAAGCTGTGACAATTTGAACTTTTTTATTTGAACCGTAAAATTGAAAAAGTTTGGTTTAAAATGGCAATCTCAGTTGTCATTTAAATATGCAGTTAAAATATAAATCTAAGTAGATAGTTGGGAAATTTTGATTTGAGACACATCACACCAAAAATGAGAAATTCTCATTGGAGCAAATCGGCTGAATGTTGCGTGAGGGAGGGGGATCAAATACAGTGTTTTGTGGTTTGGATTGAAAAAGTCATTCAAATTGCTCATTTAATTTTTGTTCAACTAAACACCCATTTGAATTGCATGCCGTATCTAAATAGGTTTAAATGTACCAAGAGCCCGTTTGATTCGAGTATTAGAATAAGGATTTAAATTTTTGTGAGAGAAAATACTGTAACAAAATTATTCGAACCGTAATTTGAACCACGAAACAAACAGGCCCCAAATAAACACCACCTAAGTATTACGTTGTTTTAGAAAATTTCTATAAAGATTCTCAAGATGGAATCCTAAGAGGGACAATTTTAGAGAGGAGGCATATGGGGTTTATTTCTATTTAAAATAAATAAATTTTCATAAATATATCATTTAAAAGTCACTTTATTTATAAATGCCACATATGTTTAAGTGTGACAAATTTAAGCATATAATATGAGTAGAAGTATGATACAACTTTTTAAGTGTGCCATCAATAAATACAGTTTTTAAAAGTGTGGTATACATATAATTTTCTAAAAAAAAGAAATCAATTGATGGTTTTATTCTATCATTAGCCAAGAGGGAAAAAAAGGTGTGCGGGGTACATATAAACTGGGAGTTTTAGATGTGACGACCCGCCTTTTCGGGCAGTCACTTTACTTTCATAAACATAGTTTCATAAACAGTAATCTTACTTACTTAGTAAGAAAATACTGTAATAAAAATTTTTTTTTTCTTTCCTTAAACGTTCTTTAAAACTGACGCGACCTCCGTCGCATTCAAGTGGAGACATCGCTCAACACTTGACCTTAAAATCATTTCAAATCGTTTCTCAATACTTAATAAGAAACACTTATTAAATCATAGTTTAAAACTTTACTTTATAATTACATAAAACAGTTTATAAACTGTATCTTAAAACTTTTAATACTATTCATAAAACTTATTTTCTTTAAACTTTGAAAACACAACATTAAACAATGGAAAACATTTTCTTTACGTAGCGGAAGCAAACAGTGATGGTATCCATACCCAAATCTTCGCATCTGTCCTCCGCAGCACCCAGCTCTTCTAGCGGGTCCTATTGGTCACCCATACATTACCTACAGCATGAAAAACTTTTAATGAGCTTTCGCTCAGCAAGTTCAAACATATTCTCACAGAGCATTTAAACATGCTTTAAAAACTTTTCTCATGAAAGCTTTTCTCATGAAAACCTTTCTCTTGAAACGTTCTTCGTGAACGTTTTCCATAAACATTTATGAAAATATTTTCCATAAACGTTTTCCTTAAACATTTCTAAAAACGTTCTTCATAAACGTTTTTCATAGAACATTTCTGAAAACATTTTTCATAAAACATTTCTGAAACGTTTGCATAAACGTTTTTCGTAAAACATTTCCTCAACGTTTTTCTTAAAACGTCATTCGTAAATCTTTTCTTGAAAACATGAAATGTTTTTCATAAACATTTAATGTAAAACCTTTCTCTTAAAACATTTCTTGAACGTTTATCTTAAAACGTCGTTCATAAACCGTTTCTTGAAAACATGAAAACGTTATTCATAAACATTTATCGTAAACATTTTTCAGAATGTTTTCCATAAACATAACATATAAACATTTCATAAAAAAGCATTCAAGTAACATCAGAATGCATGACTCCATTTATGCTCAATTATTAACTTCAATTATGAGCCTTTTATGAACATTCTATAAAATTAAATATTCATTTCTTTCTCAACCTTTATCCTTATTCTTTAACTTTCTTTATCTTATAACTTTTCTTTTCCTTACTTTACTTTAGTGTTCGTACCAACTCATTAATCATGAGATCATATACATGATGCTTCCCTTGCGGAAGACTTGAGACCATCAAACATTGAGGTCTTGTACCTCACCTTTAGGAGGTTAAACTTTAATTTCACTTTCATTACCTCATAACAAAGAGGCTGGTACGACACTTTCTTTTTATCTTAACGTTACCTTCTTATTAACTTTAGTGAGCATTTCAAATGCAATCACATCATATGCAATACACTTGCAATTCATAGCTTATACTATAAAATTTATTGCATAACAGATGCAACATATTGCATAATAAATGCAACATAAAATGCAAACACATTTTACTAATCATAATTTGCATTCTAACACTCATTGCATAACAAATGCAACATATTGCTTAATAAATACATCATAAAATGCAAACACATTTTGCAAACTATAAATTTTATTCTTAAATTTATTGCACAATAAATGCAACTTATTGCATAGTAAATGCATCATTAAACCTTTAACTTAAACTATAAAACATTATGCATTGTCATAATGCAAAACATACTTTCAATACTTTGAAAATCATAACTTAAACTTTTAAATAACGTTATGCATATCAATATGCAAATAAACCTTTAACATAACGATTGCAAATTCATTGCAAATCTTTTTCTTGAACTTTAAAACTTTTTGCATAATAAATGCAAATATACTTTAAAAACAACTTGCTTAACACTTTGCAAACACATTTGCAAACATATAAATAAGCATTTAAAAATCATTTACTTCATGCTGTAGGTGAGGTTTGAAACTTACCCAAACTATGCTCTAGCGTTCTCTATTCCGTTCCTTTCTCGTTCCTTTTCCTTCCATTGGTCGGCCTCTGTGTCCTGATCAAACGACAGCCGACTCATTAATTAACTTTCTTTATTATCAATCCACTTGATTGATAATAAAACGTAAACATTAATCATTCATTCCTTTTTCATAACTTGACTAGTATACTTTCGGTCTACCGTTCTATTTAACTCAACCTTATAAACCGTCAGTTTACATTTCCTTCAATTAGCCTTGTAACCCACCGGGGTTACTTTTCCTTTTAACTTTGTAACCCATCGGTTACCACTCGTTTACTTAAAACATTCACCGTTAAATCTTGATCTCACATGACCGTTACGTTACTTAACGTATTACGGAACATTTCTTGTCTAATAACATTATGCTAAATCGGAGTGTTCGACTCCGTTCTAGCCGTTTCCTTCATAATGACGATTTTACCCTTAACGGGTTTTTCGTCACCTTATAACGTTATAAAACTTATTCTCACATAAAACAGTGCAACAATCACTGATCATGCATTTCATAAATTTCTATGAAAGCATCTAAAACAATTCATACTGCAGTCGAGATTCCTACTTACTTGAACTCCAAGCTAAGCAGATCCAGTTGTATCTCGCTGTATCTACAGTATGTGAAGCATCCTCTGCAGTGCTCCTCGAGCGACCATAAATGGCTAGGAATGCTTCCTGGAGATCATTCATTCTTGAAACATCATTCTGGACTCCGATATTGCTGCTTGAATCGCCTCGATCCGCGTGCAGTCGGTACCGGACGATTTTCATCGGAGTAGAATTTGCTCGAACGGAGGTCACCATTGCGTTCAGAGCGTCGAAACGAGTCGGGAGGCGGTCTCGGATCTTCGATCGGAGGTCCGGATCACAAAATCCCATTTTGCCCTTTGATCGGCCGTTGACCGCCGTTGACCGCCGTTGACCGGCCGTTGACCGGCGGCGGTTGGCTCCGTTGAGGGCTGAGCTCGAGCCTACCCCCCCTAATTCGACCCTCCTGAGTCGATTGGTGGGGTCAATTTCACCCAATTCGGCCTCCAACATAGCAAATCGAAGACGGAATTCTCGGCGGAAACCGGCGGCTCCGATTTCGGTCCTCCGGCGACGGTACCGTGAAATTGAGGTGGGGGAATTGTTCCCCGACCTCCTCTGAGTATTTCCCCTACGGTGGGGCAGCTCAACACCGCGTGGAACGGCGGCCCCACTAGCTCCACGGCGGTGCACGACGGAGACGCCGTTCTCCGTCCTCCGGCCATCATTTCGTGCAATTGAGAGTTGCTTCACGCTCTTCTCAACCATCTGAACATTTTCCCCCTTTCAATTTGGGGCGAGGCAGCCGGGAACGTCGTGATCGGTGGCTGTCGCGGCGGCGCTCGACGACGGAGGTGGAACTCCGACCAACCGCGGCTGTGGCGTGAAATTAGACGAGGGGTTTCACTCCCCGTCGCCGTCTGAATCAAACGGTGGCGGCGGTGTACCTCACCGCCGCCATTATCGGCGGTTCTCGAGGGGCGGCGACACGGCGGAGATGGGCAGCTCCGGCGAAGCCTTTTCAGCCAAAATTGAGCTGGAAAATTGGTACCATCTTGTTCCTCTCCTCACACTGAGTCCATAGACACCAAAATCACGTCGATTGGTGGTCGGACGGCCGAGAAACGACGTCGGGAAAAAAATGGGTTTCGCCGCCACTTTGGGCGGCGCGTGAGCCCTCCTCCGGCGGTGTTTTGGGTGGCACGACACCTCGTTGGACTCAGCTCAACGAGAGCTTCCCACTGGTATGGGAGGTGTCGAAAAATAACGCCGGAATCTCAAACGAGATTTGAGGAGAGAGAGAGAAAATCTAGAGAGAGAAAGTCTAGAGAGAGAAAGTCTCGAATTTGTGATATTTTCTGATTTTTCTTCTTTTTTTTTTTTTTCTTTTCTTTTCTTTTATAAAAAGTATAAAATAAAATTGTGGTCCACACAATTCAATTCTTATACTGTGTTGCTCCAACACTGTATAATTTTCCATCTTATTATACAGTATTTTCCTTTAATTGTACTTTGTCTTAACATAATCTTTAATTTAATGCATTTTTAATGCACTAAAAATCTCGGGTGTTACATTAGATAGGTCATAAACTCTCTTTTTCTTTTTTTTTTATAAGATGCAAGTTAAAATGTGGTTTAGTTTTACAAATGTCATTTATACCTTTTTCTTTTGAACTACTTGTATTGACAATCCAAAAAAGTCCATTAAATTGAGTTTATCATATTTAGTTTTGGTAACAAATTTTCGTATTTTTTTCCTAGTTGATTTTTTTTTAAAAAAAGATACGCCTAATAATATTTAGAATCTTCAAATTTCAATTTCATTATGTTATTACCACCCAATTTTTTATATGTGTTCAAATCCTACATCGTGTGCTTATTTTGTAATGATATGTTCATTGTTGTATTGATAATTTACCAAACTTCGCCATTTGTGGTGCTCTACTAATTATTCTTCTTATGCATTTTTACAATGATACGTTATTTTTTTCCTCATGCTCAATGTGTTTTGGTCTGTATATTTGTTGATTATAATGGTGGTAGTAAATTCATTATATTGCTAATATCTTAATGACGTAATTTTTAAATGACATGTAATTATGCTGCTATTATATTGTGGAACAACGATGTGTTGAATACAATATCTATGGTACGATTCAAATCACATGTTCACTTTTCGGTGTCTTAAATGGGTTCGAGTCTTTGTGAATGCAGCTGTCAGTGTTAGAAGACTTTTGTTGCTTTCGGGTCTCTCCACGGATTGACTCCAGATTATTTGGGCTAAACCACCCGAACATTGAAGGGCTCTTAAGGGTTCGTCCTGGATACCGGGGGTTTAACCAAAAAAAAAATGGTGTCTAACAAATTACACTTTATCATATAATATAATAAATAAACATGAAAAGATCAATTAGTGAACATCTTGAAATTTTTAAATCAGGTGATATAATGTGATTGGTTGGACACCATTTTAGACATCAAAATTGAACTAAAAAATTTGAGTCTCTTATTATATTTGTCAGATGCCTCATCGTTATTAATTTTTTTATAAAATAGATTAAAATTAGTAATTTCATTATTATAATCGTTAATATCTTTATACACATATATTAGTTATATAAATAATATTCACAAACTACAATCATATTTTAATTCTTTAAACATAATCTGTGCTATATTAAAAGCGTCGCTTTTTGTTTTTCTTTAGGGAGCAACTCATCACAGATGATTCGTTGCGTTTTTTTTGTTATTTATCCCTTTTTTATGGTTTCTTTATTTTGTTTTGCTTTTTCTTCTTACACCTTCTCCTTCTCCTTCTTGCGATTTTATAACTGCTAAGCTTTTTTCCTTCTTTGTTTTTTTTTTTCTACAATTATATTTTTTGTTTCTAAATATATCATCAAAATTTTAAGTACGCCTTTTTAATTTTCCCTGATATGGAAGAATATCTTTCAAATATATCTTCGCATTAATATTTTTTCGAACACGATTTTTATGATTACTTTACTTTATCGTAATAAAATAATTTTTCACTAAATACACCATGTTTAAACATCTTTTTCCCTTTCATAATGCTGTTTTTGAAACGCTTTGTCCCAATGTAGAGGGACTAAACTTTCCTACTCTTCCTCCCCACTTTAATGTTTTTTTTTTTTTTTTCTGCTTTCACTGTTTCCCATTTTTTTATTTTTTCCTTTTACATTCTTAAATCTTTTTTTTTTTTTGTTTCGTATGGTATTTTCCTCTTACAATTTTTATTTGTCTTGTTTTGAAAAGAATATTTTTTTTCTTTTTATAACCTTATTTATTTGTTTTGATATACATCAATAGAATAATACTCTTTTATTCTAATTTATCCCTGTTATCTAACTACTTTTTTTTTGTTAAAGATTTTTTTTAATCTTTTGCTTCCTCATCGTTCTGTCATTTTGTCCCATTGGAATAAATTCTTCCGAATGTGTCCTTGTTACTTTAAAATTTCGTTTTCTATATGCTTTTGTGAAATATTTTTTCCCTCTCACTTGTTCTTATTAAAAATATGTTTTGGTGGATTTTTTAATTGGATTATTACAATAATTTTTTCCCTCGAAAATTTGGCTTTTTTTTTAATTTTTTCACACCATCCTTTTAATTGTTATTTTCTAATAAATTTATTCTTTTTAATTTGTTCCTATTAAATTTTCCTCTACTTTTTTCTTTAACATAATTTCTTTAATATGTGTCCATGCTTAATTTTTTGGTTCCTTTATTTTTATTTTGTCAAAAGATCCTCTAAAGAGTAATAATTTTTTGACGTAATTCTTTTAAATAGTTTTTTCTCCCTATGTTCCTCTTAAAATATACTTTTTTAAAGATATATCCCTATTTTATTTTTTCCTATCTAATCCTTAGTATATTAAAATCAATACTCATAAAGATGTTTGTATTAGTTCCTGTATTACCTAACAACTAACTAACATCTTTAATATTAAATGAATTAGAAACATAACAAGACGGTAACAAAAGCTTAATACACAAATAGAACTATAGAATTACTCCCCATTTGCGTAACATTTGAGTTCAAAATCGGCTGGTTAAATCATATGTCAAGGAAGGACTTGAAGGGTTGGAAGCTTGACTGACTTTTGGGCTTTCCTGGCTGTGACTCAGACTTTTTCTCCTCTCTACGTGAGTTTTGGAGTAAGGTTTGGTTAGCTTTTTTTTAGCTTTGCATATGTGTACACATACATATGTATATATATATATATATATATATATGTTAAGAAAAAACAGCAATTACAAATTTACATACACATATGTGCATTAAATAGAGGCTGAAGTGGCATATTATGTACGCGTTGTTAGGGTATTCACGTGATTTCATTTGAAGAAGAGAAAAAGAGAAATCAATTGAAAAGAACAATAATATGGGAGATTAAAGAAAGATGGGGCATGGATCTTCTTATCTTCAAAAAGTTGAAAGTTCAAACGATAAAATCAGCCTTAATAATAGTCATCGGTGTGCAAGAGCGTTGTTGGCTTGTGACACAAATAAATAAAAGGTGGTGAAAAGTGAGGTGAAACTGTGACCTCAATATTAATCAATTGGCTCCTCTCTCTCTCTTTCTCTCTCTCTCTATCTCTCTCAATATTAATCAATTGCTCATGGGAAACCCTAAGCAAGCTGGCCCACTACATATAGACACAACTCTCACCCTGTGGTACTCCATTCCAAATTCTCCGCTTTCCACACCCATTTTTCTCTCCTTCTCCATATATCTTCAAATTGTTACTAAATACCCAAAAAAAAAAAAAACTCCACTATTCAATATTTTACTATTTTATTAAAAATATTCAGGTTGGTTATAAATTTTGTCTCCTTACAGCTACTATAACCCTATATATATAATTACTTCAAGGTACAAGTCGTTTAATTGAATATTTGCTTTTAATTTTATCTTCTATTTTATTTTTTTTATTGTTTCTTGTAACTTTTTGTAGGTTTACCATGACTAGTGTAATTTCATGTTTCAGGTATAGTAACCTGGAGGAACCAGACAAAGTTCTCAATCTCACCTCAAGTTTTGTCCATACATGAACAAATACTTGTCATAACATATAGACAAATATTGATGGAGAAAGAAGATAACTACTCGGTATATATATATATATATAACAGCCCTCTCATACTACATATTATAATTTTTTTTATATGCACCATTTTTTTTCCAATACTCTAATCTCCTCATCCCCTTCATGCTGTTTTGCTACAAACCTAATAATTATAATCCGTTGCAGCAGGCTCCGATGCCGCCGAGTTTCGCCGCGCTGGATTGCACCGTAGATCAACATCCTCATCATCAACAACAACAATTTATGAAGTCCCACATCGACGATGACACAGATCATCATCACAACATAATGAGCAACGACGGGTTAATGGTCAATTACTTGCTCAACAATCCTCCTCCTCCTCCCCACCACCACCAACAACAACAGCCGCAATTGAGCTTCGCCGACGTCATGCAGTTTGCAGATTTCGGGCCCAAGTTGGCCTTAAACCAAACCAAAATTCTGGAAGCAGAAGAAGACGATGATCAGTCCGCGATGGATCCGGTTTATTTCCTCAAGTTTCCGGTGTTAAACGACAGGAATATTGTTGATGATCATGACCATTATCAATCTCTTAATGTTGTTCTGCAGCCTGAAGATCGTGTCGTTTGTCCCGATCCTGACGAGGAGGGGCTTAGGGCGATAGCGAGAGAAGATCATCATGATCATGATGACTCAGTGAAGATGCAGTTTCTCGGCGAAGATCTTCAGAAGAACGTCCCTACGACATCTGATCAGCCGAATAATAAGAACAAGAGAAAAAGGCCGAGGACTTTCAAGACAACTGAAGAAGTTGAGAGCCAGAGAATGACTCACATCGCAGTCGAAAGGAACAGGAGAAAGCAAATGAATGAACATCTCCGGGTTCTCAGATCCCTCATGCCAGGCTCATACGTCCAAAGGGTGTGTTAAAAAAATATTACTATTAATTGTTTCCGATATTAGTTATCTTTCTCTAGTCATTTTATAAAAAATTCCCCATTTTAGGTATGTATCGAAAAGTAAAAATATTTGGATATTGATCCCTTTTTCTATTGGTTTTGTGAAAAAAAAAAATTGTAGGGAGATCAAGCTTCTATAATTGGAGGAGCCATAGAGTTTGTGAGGGAATTGGAACAGCTTCTTCAATGCTTGGAATCCCAAAAAAGGCGAAGACTTCTCGGCGAGGCTGCTCCGAGGCAAGTAGGACCCGATTGCGGCATGGACGTGGCTCAGGCACCGCTGCAGCCTCATCCGCCGTTTTTTCCTCCTAATTTGCCTCTCCCAAATGATCAGATGAAGTTTGTGGATTTTGAGATCGGCGGGATCAGGGAAGAGACGGCAGAGAAGAAGTCGTGCTTGGCGGATGTGGAGGTGAAGCTGCTAGGGTTTGACGCCATGATCAAGATCTTGTCGCAGAGAAGGCCCGGTCAGCTCATCAAGACGATTGCTGCTTTGGAGGATTTGCAGTTTAATATTCTCCATACTAACATTACCACCATTGAACAAACTGTTCTTTATTCCTTCAATGTTAAGGTATGTATGTATATGTGTGTGTGTGTGTATAGTTCAAATTTTGTTTGGAAAATATTGAAGTTTAGGTTTCATACTAATTAGATTTTTTGGCTTACATAATGAGCAGGTGACAAGTGATTCGAGGCTTAGTGCTGAAGACATAGCGACCTCCGTTCAGCAGATATTCAGTTTTATCCACGCAAACAGCTGCATGTGATAATATCACTTTATATACATAAAAATACATACATATATATATATATAAATATATATGATGTCATGAGCTAGCTCGTCTCATTTCTCCTCCATCATATTTATTGATGCATGCCCATATACACAGGGACCTTGTCATATATATATATATATATATTACCTATATTTCCTCCTTGGAATAATATAATTTTTCGTTTGGTTCAAGAAACAAGCAAATTATCAACTCTAATACAATGTGTGACTCTTTGTAATATTGATTTGTTAATATACTAATACTTTGTAATGAGATCATCATTTGTGCATTTATACACCTATTAATTAATGACACAATGAGTAGCATATTTTACTGTATCTTAAATATATACGCACGTTTAACAGAGAGAATCATATTTTGAGCCCTAACCAGATTTCATGGTCTCGTTTTTAAATTCTAATAGAGATAATCATATTTATCCTTGTATAAAATAACTTGAAAGTGCAATATATTCTTTTCATAATTAAGTAGGTAACAAGATCCTTAAAAATTAAAGGGAGAATGAGCAAAATGACATATTTAGGCTAAACCTTAATAATAATATCATATAGTTTTAAAATGTATAACATATCATGAGAAATTGAGTAAAACCTCATGAGAAATTGAGAATAAAAACTTCCAAGTATCCTACATCTTTATCCTTTATATTAGGGCTGTACAAAAACCGCCTCACACCCGCCAACTTCCCACGCCCGCCTATCTCAAAAAAAGCAGGTTTACGTTAGCAACCCACTAGCAGACGAGTTGAACCCGCCCACCAATATATTCAAGTGGATGGGTTTGGTTTTAAGTTTTTAAGGGCGGGTTTAACCCGAACCCGTCCGCCTATATATTAAAAAAAAAACTTATCATTTATTTGATTTTGTTCTTATTTTAGAGATGATTGAACAATCCAATACTCCAAGCACAAGCTCGGCTGCCTCTTGACATATTGAAAACTAAAAATTCTCCTATTATTTGGTGAAGTGATCAAAATTCAAATCAAGTAAGTTAGAGAGAAAGCCCTAAAAAGAAAAAGAACTCATGACTTTGTTCATCATTTTATTTGTAGTATTCTATTATTTTTGAACGTAGTGAATAGGCTTTAATCTTTATGGACTCTTGACTTTGTTCATCACTTCATCTGTAGCTGATGTTTCTTATTGCAGTGAATGATTATGTTTCTTAATTTGTACTTTTGAATATGGTCACTGTCTTTAGGCATCAAACTTGCTTGTTGTTGAGAATGCTTTTTGTATTATCATCTTATATTTTCTACAAATTTTCTTCACTTTCTGAAAAAAAGGTCCAAAAAATTACATTGGGCAATAGCATAGGTCTAAACCGCCTCAACCTGCTTGCACCTGCCCGTAACCACCTAAAACCAAACCGAAGCCACCTGCCATGTGGTGGGCGGTTTGCGGGTTAGTTAATCGCCAACCTACCATCTAAAAAAACCGCACCGCACCCACCCAAAAATCGTCAAACCGCCCGCCGTTCACTCCTACTTTATATCTCTCACCCTCCTTTCTTGCAGGCATCGCCACTGACCATGTAAATACAATATTTACTAGGAAAGTAGCTGAGAAATATAAAATATCGTATTTACCAAGAAATATCATATTTACCATGTAAATACAAAAAATTACTAGCGACTTCGCTAGACCTCCAGCGGTAAGAAATACAGTATTTCGCTTGAAATATAATATTGTGTAAATGCAAAAAATCATCAAGAATTCGCTAAACAGCCAGCGGCTGAGAAATATAATATTTACTAAGAAATACCGTATTTTCATGTAATACAAAAATTCACCGGTGACTTCACCTGATCGCCGGCTGTTAAGAAATATAATATTTTACTTGAAATATTGTACAACTACAAAAATTCACCAGTAACTTTGCTGAAGCCCTAGTGGTTAGAAAATACAATATTTCACTAAAAATACTGTATTACCGTACAAACACAAATATTCACCGACGACTTCGTCGAACCATCGATAGCCAAGAAATACAATATTTTAAGTGAAATATTGTATTATCGTTTAAATACAAAAATTCATTAATGACTTTGTCAGACAATTGACAACCAAAAAATACAATATTTACCAGGAAATACCTTATTAATTCTGTAATACAAAAATTCACTAGTGACTTTGTCGGACCACTAATGACTGAGAAATCTAGTATTTCACTTGACATATTATATTATTGTGTAAAAAACACCAATTGATGCTGTTAAAAAAAAATATATATTACTTTTACAACATTGATTAGAAAAATCCGTAAAACTTCACACATTCCAAAAAAAAGAAAATTAAAACTAAAAAACACTAGATTTGGCCATAACATTCAAACCTATTGCCCGTTGATGCTGTTGTGTTGACTGTTGCTCGTGGCCCACTGTCTTGTACTGCCGACAGAGATCACAATAGTAGTTGAGGTCGTGACGGACCACAGATCTCCAACGCCTCTGCGTAGCCATCGATGACACCTTAGGCTTGCTTCGAATCTGAACGTTATAGTGATGGAGATCGCCCAATCGGTGGAGTACGGTAACGTAGGATGACGTACGAAGACAACTTTGAGATTGATGTAGTACATAGACGAAGATCACGCGATCTCCTTGTTGCAAGCTCTGATTTGACTCCAGTGGCTCCAATCATCGACATCGACTGCGATGGAGAGATCATCGCGGCCCGGTGATCTCGAGGTTCATGATTTTTGTTGGGAGCTCGACGTTCACCTCTCAGCTTGACTTCATCTATCGCCAAGCTTAGCATGTGATGTAGGGGTAAACAACGGGCGGTTTGACGGTTTTTGGGTGGGTGCGGGTCGGTTTTTTTAAATGACAAGTTTGCGATTAACCAACCCACAGACTACCCGTGGAATGATGGGCGGTTTCGGTTTGGGAGCGGGCGGGTGCGGCGGGTTGGGTTTATACTAATGCACAATATAATTTTTTGAGCTTTTTTTAAATTAAAAAAAGGGAAGAAAATTTTTAGAAAATATAAGATAATAATGTATGAAGCATTCCTAACAACAACCAAGTTTGACGCAATGACCATATTCACAACAAATTAAGAAACATAATCATTCATTGCAACAAGAAACATCAACAACAGATGAAGTGATGAACAAAGTCAAAAAAATTTATTCTTCCATAAACCTATTCATTGGGTTCGAAAATAACAGGATACTACAGATGAAATGATGAACAAAGTCAAATGTTCTTTTTTCTTTTTAGGGAGTGGGGAGAGGTTTAGATTAGGATTTTTTTTTTTAAGAATTGGCGAGCGGGTTCGAGTTGAACTCGCCCTCCTAAAATTTTAAACCGTACCCACCCGCTAACATATATAGGCGTAAATGGACGGGTTGCTAACATAGACTCCTTTTTTTCAGGCGGGCCGAGCACAGGCGCGGGCAGCCGACGGTTGCGGGACGGTTTTTATGCAGCCTTAATGTGATGGATGAGGAGAAGAGAGAAAAATGAAATAGGGTGACAGAGGAAAGAGAGGAGAGAGAATCAAAGTGACAGAGGAGAGAGAAATAAAAAGGGCAAGAGAGAGGAAGAAAAAAAATCACAAAAGTATAAACAAAAAGAAAGGGGTATTTTAGGTATTATACCATTGCAGCTTTGATGACCTTCTATTATTCACTGAACTTTAGAATGTCTGACATTCTTTTCATTAGCACTCTAAAAAAAATGCAATTTCTTTTAATTTTTAAAAATTTAAAATATTTCTCTACACAACCTATTTTTTAAAGTTAATATTCAAATTGCAATTCAAACATTTTTATCATAATATTTTATTTCAAAAAATTTGAATTTTTGATTTAAACCTTGAACCAAAGGTGTCAAACTACTGTGCTTTGGACGTACAAATTTACCTCTGTTAGATTTCAAAATGCTTTGTAGTCAATTTTAAGGTTATGGACCAAAAATACTTTAAAAAAAGAGACCAAACCAAAACCCCTGTTCTTTTTCCTGATCACACATAAGTTATGGTGCTTCTGGAGAACCCACATGGCTCTCTCTCTCTCTCTCTCTATATCTTCTCATCTTCTTTCTCTCTTTGTTTGGATTCGAAAAAAGAGTTGTGGCAGAAGTAATCTGTACTCGTTATCTCACAATGATTTTTTCACATACATGTATTAGGGGGTAGAGCCACATAAAAAAAAGCATGGGTAGTCACCCCTGGACATTTTTATTGTTATAATTTTAAATATAAAATTCTATAAAAATTATATTTCATTTCCTTTAAAATTATATTTTATCACATCTAAAATTATATTTCACACCCTTAAAATTAATTTGGCTCATCTCATTGACTAAACCACACCCTCGCCCCTACTAATTTTTCTGCCCTGCATGAACAGTGTGTGTATACAGGCCTGTATGTGCATATATATATATATATATATATATGCATGCATGAGAGGCATATGGAAAGTCAACCAGCTGCATTAAGGGCACTATGCAGCGAAGGGTCCGTTGACCTGTCAGAGACGACTGTTGATTTTTGGTCGTATTAGACGTTGCCATGCTTTGAGGGTCGCCTACAGCTTTTTAAGACTTAATTTGGGTTTGAATGAAGGTTCGGTCAAGCACAAACCACACTTTTTTTTTTTTTTCTTGTATGGGTCCAATCATATGCGCATGCTTGTTTGTATATATCGTCAATATTTTGTCTTTGTTCATGTAAATGCTGGACGTTTGTGTAGTTGACCCATGTGGAATTCTTCGAAAATTATTGGATTCTTCTCCATCCACATGCTAGCTAGCTAGCTAGCATTGACAACTTTCAACTGAACTTTTTCCCTCCCCCCCAACATGATCGACACATTACTATTCAATTTTTCAATGAAAATTTGGCTAATTTTGTGCCAATTACATGCATGCACATGCATGCATACATACATGCATACATATACATATAGATATTACCTTGCATGATAAGTAATAAATTATATATATATTATATATCTTGCATGATATATAACAAATTATATAGGCATATCTCTTGCATGATATGTATATGTATATATTGTCTTGTATGCTGTTTAATAACTTCTATATATCTTGCATGATTATATATAACAAATTTTTCAATGAAAATTTGGCTAATTTTGTGCCAATGACATGCATGCACATGCATGCATACATAAACATATAGATATTACCTTGCATGATAAGTAATAAATTATATATATATTTATATATCTTGCATGATATATAACAAATTATATAGGTATATCTCTTGCATGATATGAATATATATATATATTGTCTTGCATGCTGTTGTTGGATCAAAATTCAATTATGAGCCAATATATTAAATAAATGTGAATTAAAGGCTATCAATAAGGTTGCCCAATTAAAAGTGATGAATTTGGGTTTTGGGCTTTTAATGCATCATTAAGTGTGGGCCTCCTATGTGTAAAGACCAAAGGGGAAATTACTAATTTTATGATGGGCTAAATTGGTAATTAAGGATAATTGTTAGAGTTCAGCAATTATATAAAGGGGTTGTGGTCCCCAAGTCAGTACGTATATTATTTTTCTGTTACCCATCTACAGAGAGATTACAGAGCATTCTGATAGGGAGGATTTACGTACTAGACTTGGAAGATCCTCAACCAAAGGGACTCAAGAATCACATTCAATCTATGGATTCAGGTTAGCTTCCGCATCTTATTAATATTCTTGATGATTTGACATGAACAATCCTAGGTTATGATGGTTTTCAATCTTGGTACAATTTTAAATTCAAATATTGGTATTTTATATATATTTTGAGATGAATTAATTGAAGCAACATGTCACCAAAGTGGCCTCTCTTGTGGAAATTAATTTGTTTTGAAATATAAAAGGTTGTGTTTATGTAACTTATGTGAATATTGACCGGCCCAAAGGAAGACAATATTTGACAGAATTGCATGTACACCTGTGGTGATAAACATGTGATAATTATTCGGTTTTACATGTAAATAATAAATCGGCCCAAATGAAGATTTATTGTTTGACATGTTCTTATTGTCAGTGTTTGATTACTACACCAAGCTATCACTTACAAGTTAATATTTCTGTCCAAAGACTAAATATTAATGGAGTGTCCGATATCTTGATATGGGTTTACTTTTATTTGGATTTATTATTGTTGTTATGGATTCTTATGTGAGCTTGTTTTGGTTTTGTTTATTTTGTTCTCTGTTTCAGCTACTAGTTCTTCCTCTAATATTACTACCAACATCAATTCAATTCCTATGTTGAATGGTAGCAACTTCAAATCATGGCAAGAGAACCTTCTAATAGTTCTCGGAGTCATGGATCTCGACCTTGCGTTAAGGGTTCCTTCTCCCGCACCTATTACAGATAAAAGTTCCTCTGATCAAAAGAAGGACATGGAAAGGTGGGAGAAGTCAAATCGCATGTGTATGATGATCATGAAGAAGGCCATTCCAGAAGCATTCAGGGGCACTATATCGGAAACGATAAAGACAGCCAAAGAGTTCCTTGAGGACATTGAGAAGAGATTTGCCAAAAATGAAAAGGCTGAAACAAGTACACTTTTGGCAAACCTCATCTCAATGAGATACAAAAGTAAGGGGAACATTAGGGAGTACATCATGGAGATGTCTCATCTTGCTTCAAAATTAAGAGCACTTAAGCTTGACCTTTCTGAGGACTTGCTAGTGCATTTAGTTCTTATATCTCTTCCTGCACACTTCAGTCAGTTTAAGGTGAGCTACAGCTGCCAAAAGGAGACTTGGTCTCTTAATGAGCTCATCTCACATTGTGTGCAAGAAGAGGAAAGGTTGAAGCAAGAAAAGACAGAAAGTGCTCACTTGGGTAATACTTCCAAGGACAAAGGGAAGAAAAGGAAGAAGGATAAGGACGCTGCAATTACAGCACCTTAAAAGAAGCAACAAAAGAGACCGGTTGATCCGAAAGGTACGGGTTGCTTCTTCTGTGGAGCTGCAGGACATAAGAAGAAGCATTGCACCAATTATCACGCTTGACGTGCTAGAAAAGGTATGCTTCTTAATTTGGTTTGTTCTGAGGTTAATTTAACTTCGGTACCTGAACGCACTTGGTGGATGGATTCTGGTGCAATCACTCACATTAGTGTGTCTATGCAGGGATGCCTGAGATGCCGAAAGCCAACTGATAGTGAAAGATACATCTACGTGGGCGATGGCAAGAAAGTTGAAGTTGAAGCAATAGGAAAATTTAGATTATTGTTAAAGACTGGATTTTATTTGGATCTTGATGAAACATTTATTGTATCGTCTTTTAGACAGAATTTGATTTTTATTTCAGCTTTGGACAAATCTGGTTATTCTTGTTCACTTGGAAATGGAAAATTTAGTTTGTTTCATGATTCAAAATTAGTTAGTTCTGGTTCTTTATCAGGTTACGATAATCTTTATTTGCTTGATACAATTGCTTCATTTAATGAATCCTTGCAATTAAGTACACGAGGTATAAAGAGAAAATTAACCAATGAGAATTCAGCTACATTATGGCACAAGAGATTGGGTCATATCTCCAAAAAGAGAATAGAGAGACTTGTGTCAGACGAAATTCTTGACCCCTTAGACTTTACAGATTTTGATATTTGTGTTAACTGTATTAAGGGGAAACAAACCAATAAAAGGAGATTTGAGGCCAACAGGACTTTGGACGTCTTAGAACTTATACATACAGACATTTGTGGGCCATTCCCTATGGCTTCTTGGAATGGTCAACAATATTTTATAACGTTCATAGACGATTTTTCCAGATATGGCTACATATATCTCATTCATGAAAAGTCACAGTCGCTGGATGTATTCAAAAATTATAAGGCTGAAGTTGAAAATCAACTCAGCAAAAGGATTAAAAGCGTCAGATCTGACCGTGGTGGTGAATACTATGGTAGATATGACGGTTCAGGTGAACAACGTCTGTGACCGTTTGCTAAGTTCCTAGAGGAAAGCGGTATCGTCCCACAGTACACTATGCCGGGTTCGCCCACTATGAATGGTGTTGTTGAAAGACGAAACAGAACGCTTAAGGACATGGTGAGGAGTATGATTTCTCATTCTACCTTACCAGAATCACTCTGGAGAGAAGCACTTAAGACTGCAGCGTATATCCTTAACAGGGTTTCAACTAAAGCAACTACCAAAACCCCTTACGACTTTGGACGGGCAAGAAGCCTAGTCTAAAACATTTGCATGTTTGGGGATGTCCAGCTGAGGCAAGGCCTTATAGGCCTAATGAAAAGAAACTGGACTCAAGAACGGTTAGTTGTTATTTTATTGGATACTCTGAAAGATCCAGGGGGTACAAGTTTTATGATCCCACAACCAAATCGATATTTGAGACGGGGAATGCCAGGTTCTTTGAGGATGTCGAGTTTCCGGGGGGGGGGATATGGTTAGGGACTTTGTCTTTGAAGAGGAATATATTGATATTCCCACAACTGTTATTGACATTGATCAGGTTTCTACTCCTGACATTGTTCAAGAAGCAGACCCAAATCAAGACAATGTCGGAGAACCTCCCATTCCAGAAATTGTTCCAGAAGAACAAACTCAACCACCTCAAGAACCTATGCCATTAAAGAGATCCACTAGAGAAAGGAGAAGTGCAGTGCCAGATGATTACATTGTATTTCTCCAAGAACATGAGTATGACATGGGTATGGTGGAAGATGATCCAATCAACTTCCGTCAAGCCATGGAACATTCTAGATCTCAAGAGTGGATTGATGCCATGAATGAATAGATAAAGTCTATGAAAGACAATGATGTTTGGGATCTTGTCCCATTGCCTGAAGGTGCGAAACCCGTTGGTTGCAAATGGATATTTAAGACCAAAAGGGATTCGAAAGGCAATGTGGAGAGGTATAAGGCTCGTCTTGTCGCTAAAGGCTTTACACAAAAAGAAGGCATTGATTATAAAGAGACTTTCTCTCTGGTTTCTTTGAAAGACTCTTTTAGGATTATAATGGTATTAGTGGCACATTTTGATCTTGAGCTTTATCAGATGGATGTTAAGACTGCGTTCCTCAATGGTGACATTGATGAAACAATCTATATGGTGCAACCGGAAAACTTTGTGTCAGGAGATGCAAAGAAGATGGTTTGCAAATTAAAGAAATCTATCTATGGGCTCAAGCAAGCTTCTCATCAATAGTATTACAAATTTCACCAGGTTATCATCTCATTCGGTTTTGAGATGAATTTGTTCGATGATTGTATATACCACAAGTTCAGTGGGAGTAAGTATATTTTCCTAGTTTTATATGTCGATGACATTTTGCTTGTCAGCAACGATATAGGCTTGTTGCACGAAACCAAAAGATTTCTATCAAAGAAATTTGAGATGAAGGATCTTGGTGACGCCTCTTTTGCGTTGGGTATACAGATACACCGGGATCGCTCTTGGGGTACTTTAGGATTATCAGAAAAGGGCTATATCGAAAAGATTCTTAAGAGATATGGCATGCAGGATTGTAAACCAGGTGATACCCCTGTGGCTAAGGGAGACAAGTTTAGTCTCAATCAGTGCCCTAAGAATGATTTTGAGGTTAAGGAAATGCAGAAGATTCCTTATGCGTCAGTAGTAGGGAGTCTAATGTATGCTCATGTCTGTACGCGTTCGGATATTACGTACGTTACAGGGATGTTGGGCAGGTACTTAAGCAATCCTAGAAAGGATCACTGGGTAGCAGCCAAACAAGTCTTGAGGTATTTTCAGAGAACAAAGGATTACATGCTCACGTGTCGGAGGTCAGAACAGCTTGAGATCATTGGGTATACTGACTCCGATTTTGCTGGATGCCAAGATAGTATGAAATCTAAATCGGGCTATGTCTACCTTCTGGTTGGAGGTGCTGTCTCTTGGAAAAGTGCTAAACAGTCTCTTATAGCATCTTCTACAATGGCGGCAGAGTTCATAGCATGTTATGAGGCGTCCAATCATGGAATATGGCTGCGGAATTTTGTCACGGGGCTGCGTATAGTGGACAGTATTCAAAGACCACTCAAGATATTTTGTGACAATAAGTCAGCAGTTTTGTATTCCAACAACAACAGGAGCTCGACGAAGTCAAAGCATATAGAGATCAAGTTCCTAGTTGTGAAAGAAAGAGTTCAGAGTGAACAGTTGTCTATAGAGCACATCGGCACAAACTCCATGATTGCGGATCCGCTTACTAAGGGATTGCCACCCAAAATGTTTCATGAGCACACTGCTCGTATGGGTGTCATATCATTTCAGGATATTTAGTTTTAGTGGGAGTTTGTAATTTTAAATACTCTTATGATATAGACATTTTTTAGTTATTTCAGTTTATGGATATTTTGAGGTTATTTTCTGCAGAAATAAAGTTTTCAGTTTATTCACACTCTGATTTTGGTATGGTTTGATCTCACTAAAGTTTTCAGATGGACCAGTTGGAAATAGGCATGTTAAGATCACATTGCATGAAATTTCCATGCTACACATCCATGCTTGATCTTGTTATTAGTTGTATTGGTATATGTGATCATTGATGGGTCTAGTTACGACATTTGTAACGAAGGTCGCTTTGGTCCTATATTGATATGGTTAATGGACAAGATTGTTGAGGTACATAAGGTTTTGATAGCAAAATTCATGAGCTCATAAGGTATAATTCATATTTATAAAGTTTCATATATAGCCCAAGTGGGAGATTGTTGGATCAAAATTCAATTATGAGCCAATATATTAAATAAATATGAATTAAAGGCTATCAATAAGGTTGCCCAATTAAAAGTGATGAATTTGGGTTTTGGGCTTTTAATGCATCATTAAGTGTGGGCCTCCTATGTGTAGAGACCAAAAGGGAAATTACTAATTTTATGATGGGCTAAATTGGTAATTAAGGATAATTATTAGAGTTTAGCAATTATATAAAGGGGTTGTGGTCCCCAAGTCAGTACGTATATTATTTTTCTGTTACCCATCTACAGAGAGATTACAGAGCATTCTGATAGGGAGGATTTACATACTAGAGTTGGAAGATCCTCCACCAAAGGGACTCAAGAATCACATTCAATCTATGGATTCAGGTTAGCTTCCGCATCTTATTAATATTCTTGATGATTTGACATGAAGATCCTAGGTGATGATGGTTTTCATCACAGTTTTATTCTAACAGCTGTTTAATAACTTCTATATTTCTTGCATGATTATATATAACAAATTACTAATTAATGGATGCATGGCTAATTATTTCCTAGATGAATGTCAATATATGATTTATAAAGCATTGAAAATACGCGATCCGCAGGGATAAGTGAAATAGTCAAATAACGTGCCGTGCAGGGATACATAAGACCACAATTTGTGATACGAGCGAGTCTGTGTGGGGCTGTGAATGATCTGATCTAGATTAGCTCCAATAATTTACTGAATTTTCTAGACTGTCTCCTTTGTCCTTAATTTATGTCCGTATTTGGTACATATATATTGGAACAGCAACAATTTTCTGGATTTTGGAATAAAAAGAAATGCTAGTGAAACTTAAAACTTAACATATATACGTGTGTATATGTAAACATGTCCCCACGTAGGAAAATTACACTATATGATCAAATTATATATTGTGATGAAATTAAAAGTCAACACAATTTTCATAATATTTTAAAAATAAGCACAATGGCATAATAATTATCATAATTTTGTACTATATAATTAGGTAGTAATTATTATTATTTTAATATGAAGGCAAGAAAATTCGAACGGTTTAACTTTTGGTAGAATTAGGTGTAGATTTACTTTTAGGTCATGCTTGTAACACTTATGCAGTGAATTATTTTAAAAATTTTATTTTAGATCAAATGTAGAATATTCACAGACTACATACTTGGGTATACACTTCTATATGAATTTGTGATATATGAAAAAGTAACCAAAATGTTTCTAAAAGTCTAAAATGATATTGCAAAAGATATCGATTTAACTCAAAAGTGTTGTGACATAGTAAAATGATATTAAGACATTATTTTAACAACGTTTGAAAGTATGTCTGGATTTGCTAAGATATTGGGATATGTAATAAACTTAAGATCCCTCATTTTAATGAAAAATTATCTTATCTATCTACTTTTTTTCTCCTCAACAGTAGTATTAAAATGAAAAAGATAAAGGGGTATTTTGGAGTAGATACGATACATAGCCAAATGTACTATCCACGGTTCTTCACACATCTGGATAAAGTTGAGGTTGAGGCTGACGTTGCACAACACAAGGTTGCTAGAGCGCGAGAATTTTCCTTCTTTTTTTTTGTTTTTTCTAGCGACGGAGATATATGAAGAGGGCAGAAATTTTTTTTTGGGGTGATGAGGAAAAAAGAATCATCATTGCAAATATGGTCATTTCAAAAGGTGATTAAAATGAAAAAAAAAATTACTGGTTGGAGGGGCTAAATTAAGTACGTAACTTGTGGGAGTCTACTAAAAAGAACTATTCAAAAAATGGTTTATCTATTTTATATTTTTGTGTTTTTCTTCTCTTTTCTTTTTCAATGATATTTCCTTTTTATCAACCTATTAGGTTTTTTCTTTTATGCATAATCTATAATCTATTTATATCTACAGTTTATAACTACATGAAAGTGAGAGTTCCTTTGTGGAACTTTTTAAAAAATGGTCAATTTTTTATTTTGTCCTTTTGTGATTCTTTTTTTTTTTTTTCCTTTTTTAGTTTAGCTATCTCTCTCTCTCTTTTAAACTTTCCTTATCCCAAAAATTTTACGTCACGATCCAAGGAGAGGGGGGCCATGACTGAAATAAATAAAACAATTAATTGAAACAAATTAAATGCTCAGTCAAAATCACAATGGTAATAGAAATCACAATCACAACGGTAATAGAAATCACCATCACGTGGAGCTCTGACCACAAAAGAGATTACATAATTAATTGATAAATAATATGACAAACTTGACATCATCATTTAAAAATAATATTATGAGACTGAAATTGACATCAGAACAAGTCGTACAGTGCATGTGGCATATAACAATCTTAAAGAGACATACTATTTCTGCTCAAAACACTATGATCATCAAACTCAATCCAAAGTCAACTGGTTTTGCAAAACCTAAGACGGAAATTTTTTTAAAAATAAAACGTAAGCAAAAGACTCAGTAGGACAACATGTTAAAAACACATTGTTCAAACTCGCATTTATAAATAAAAGAATTATTTGCAAATCACTTTTTGTCAAAGTTGACTCATAGGATCTTAACGAAAACGTAAATAATAAAATACTTGTATGAAGCTTAATAAAACACCACCATACAGGTTTTAGGAATTGAAAAGAATATCAATATACAATTCCTTAGATGTATAAAATAACTTTAAAATCAAAAACAGAAATTATTCTTAAAAACTATTTATGAATTGAATGATTGGCCAAAATCATTTATAAAGTAGGCCACCTATGAAAGGATAGAAAATTTCCTACCTCAATATTTGAAATTTAAATACTGTTGGCTCCTATCAAGAATTTAACATAAGCTTCTTATTAGAAAAACCTTATAAATGCATTTAAAGTTAGATGTGACGCTCAATTACATATCATTATGTTAATTTAATTATCAGTGTGCCTCTTGACTCAAAATAACCATAAATGCAAACTTTATATTTTCAATGTTTTTGAATACAAAAACATAATCTTTGAAACATTTTCTAGTCACAAAACAACAAAAAACCGGACAAATATGAATCAAAAAACACGAGAGGCTTGGAGGACGGTGGCAGTCGCCATTGACAGCCATTGCAGTTGACCACCTCCAAGGGCACGGTCGACTATTCTCCCTCAGACTGATTCATCTCCAACACTAAATTTTTATACCAAATCAGTTTAGAATACCATAAAATGCTTCAAAACACCAAGATAAACATACTAAAACATAATTAAACATATTAACAATCAAACTTACAAAATCAAAAAAGAAGCAAAACCCAAACATGCAAGATTTCTCACATGCATCAACTCAAACTTCATTACACAAACTTAGATTGTAATAAAACTTTAAAACTTTGCATACCAAATTCAATACTGTACAAAAATCTTGAATAACACACCCATGTTCTAATAACTTATAGAAAATCCATATTTAATTGAAGAAACAAGATGAGACTTCAAGAACATATTCAGATGTTAAAAAAATAAAAAATTTTAGAATTAGGTATTTGAAATAGTAACCTTATTTTCAAAAGAACAAGAATGAAATTAGGTCAAGCTTGAGTTCTAGTATTTATATGGAATTAGAGGCCAAATATATAGTTTTTCTCTTCTTTGCCTTTGAATTTTTTATCTGAGTCTGAGAGGGTAAAAGAGCGAGACGAGATAGAAAGAGGGAGAGAGAGGCTTGTGTCTGATATGTGATTTAAGGGTTTTTGTTTTTAATATGTAAGGTAATTTGAGACAAGGTTGACAACTCTTGTAATAAGACTTAAGTGGCAAAAGTGTCATTTGACAATTAAAAACCAAAAAGCTGATTTTTAAATTGATCTTATAAATAAAAATATGCAACAAAAATTTAAATGGCTTAAATTAACAACTACATCACACTTGGCACACTTAATAATTAAATTTAATATAATTAATTTTACTTAAAATTCATGAGTGTTATATTTTATATTTTTACAAAAAAGCTCTAAAACATTATTCTTTTCATTGTGATCTATATAAATACTTTTATCTTTATGTATATATATCAAAGTAATCTTCTCTCAAGTTTGTCTCTATTAACTTTTTACTTGAATAATATAAAAGAGTTTTTTTTACTTTATTATGAATTCATTTTCCTTATTTATTTTGTTGTTTTGCATTTTTTATTAAAGTTTTTCCTTTCTCTTTTTTCACATTATTTTCCTCGTTAAAATATTGTATCCTAAATGTGTTATATTAAAATTCTTTTTTCTTCTATTTTTTTTGGACTAAAGTCATTTTTTGAATAAAACTATTGATGAAAGTGAAAAATACTTTTAAACAAATTCTAAAAACAAATCAAAACTAAAACTTAAATATTTAAAAATAAAAAGAATATATATAACATTCACATAAAACTCCCACGTGAGAGGCACATGGTTTCCACTAGCATCTTTTCCAAATTTAAAGGCTCTCACTCTAAGATTGTGGTTGGTAAGAGAAGGAGAAGGATGAAAGACGAGAGCTAATGAATTGTTTGGTTGAAAGGAGTAAAGGAGGAAGAACAAGAGAAGAGAGCTGAAGGTTAGCACAGAGCCATAGTATCATGACCCAAAAATGGGACATGACATGAAGGCTTAGTTTAAGAAAATAATTTAAGTTAAGTGAAACATTTTTAAAACCTGTAATCAAATTTTAAATAGAAATTAGGTCAATATGATTTAATTATTTTTCTAAACTAATCCTTGGATAATAAAATATTTAAATAAGAATGTTTAATTCAACTTTTGTTTATTCATATAAAATGATCATTTTACTCTTAAAGCATATAATTCTAGGTCTACTTGTTTTAGGACGTCTAAAACCTTTACTGAGTATTTAAAATTTAAAAGAGAATATTATTTTCAAAGAAAGTCTCGAAACAAAACCGTTAAGAAAAAACGCCTCTGGCATCAATTCAAGATTTGCACACAATCCCATATTCGAAACATACAACATGAAATTTAAATAGTGCGATACAAACGACAGCAACCACAGTCCAAAATAAAGTCTGACAAAAAGAAAACAATGAAAATTAAGATTTTACATGCCTTAACTGAAAAGAAAAGAAAATAAAATGCAAATAAGTAGATCTCCGCTCAAGGTCCAATCTGTTGGAAAAATAGTACACAGTGGAATTTTAAAATTTTTTATATCAAAGTATTTTCTAAAACACAAGTTTGACATGCTATATGCATAAATTAATCAGATCTTACTAACATTTGAATATCAAAGAACTCCCGCAATCCATGAAGAGAAGTAACATTCCAAAAGAGCATCAACCAACTAGTCTTCTTTGCTATTCTCTATCCATGATCAGGGTGAGTGTGGGCTCACATCGTTTAGCTCTTCCACCAGGTGACTCTCCTTCCAACCAATTGAGAGAACCCAAAGCTACAGTTCATGATTTGTGAACAATAGCTCTCATGGAGTTTCTAGAGTCTCACCGGTAGAGTCTCACTCTTAATCACTTAATTGATCTTAATAATAATGAGGATCACTCCCTTTTTATAGAGGTTGGGCCTAGGAGTCAGTCCTTATTAGATAAGGCCTCGAAAATTTGAATCAGAATTAAATCAGGATCAATATCTGATAAAATCTATGTCTAAACGAGTGATCATTTTATCGCACGGCCAGCATGCCGAACTTGCCCCATCGACAGGCCGAACTTAAGGATTGTCATACCAAACCTACGATAAAAATCCCAACGAATCTTTTATTCTCAACTCGAGATTCTATAGGATAATATCTCAGTTTTAATTCAAATAACCAAACAGAGAAGTTATCTAATTAAAACAACTTTATCTAGATAATCTCTAGGAAAATAAATGAATTCTTGATAATTCTATAAGTTTATCTTGATTCAAATTATTCAAAATTAAATTAACTGATAAACAGACAAGAATTATCCGATCCCAATAATTGAACAAGTTTGTCTTGAATAAATTTTATCACAAAATTAATTCAACTGATAAACAAACATGAATTATCTGATTTTATTGAATTTTAGCTAATCTGATAAATCTGACATAAGTCACCAATTATTGAAAATACATGTTGTATCGTTACAAGATTTTTGTGAAACCCAATATCCTAGATATACATTTCATAATTATCGACTCCAACGCTACTCCACTAAAAGCTTGGAGCTGCACTCTAAAACTATATAGAATTACGAAGCCCATATAGCTAAGTTTTCATAACATAGTTTTTTTCTTGCAGTTCAAAAGTTTCTAAAGTGCCCTTTTTTGATTTGTTATGGCTTGGCCTCCAAACATGTTTTCAAAATTATCCAAGATCTACTTCACAGTCTCATAATCTTTATATTAAGCCTATAGTATGTTATTCATAATAGCCATAACATAATACTGGGCCTGATCATTAGCAACTTTTCAGCGATGATACACTTGGATTTGCTCATAAGTGGATTCCCTAGTAGGTTTGGGAGGACACGGTGTGGTTAGCACAAAAATTAGTTTCTCAAAGGATAGGAAAATATTCAGGTTCCATTTCCAATCATTAAAATTCTCACCGGTTAATTGGTTTTCATCAAGTATTAAAGATAAAGCATTTGTAGACATTTTTAATCTACAATAAAGAACCATATACCAAACATAAGCAAACATAGCATAATAATTTAGTAAGATAACACAATCATGTATAGCATACAAATGTATT